>ML812421.1:137022-162003 GCA_009831015.1 Picea engelmannii
TTTTCTCTTTTAACATGAACTATTTAGAAAAAGAAATGATATTTCACTAAACAATTCTAAAGAAAAAACAAAGCTTTGTAACTGAAAGACACTCAAAGAAAGAGATCAAATATTTAAAAAGAAAACAAGATAAAGCAAAGATGGCTAAAAGCAACTCAAAGGATATCAAGTAATCTGTAAACAGACTATAATCAAACCCAAAAATTCACCCCAAAACCATATCACAGATCTGGGCAAAACAAAACCCAGCAAAAATGAGTTTTTCCACATTCGCCGCATGTTATAGACCAACACAGAGTGGCGATCCCTGATCGTTATAGTCCAGAGAACAAATACAGTGCGGCGATGCCGCACTATGTCAAAAAGGTAGTGTGCAACGATCCTAGATCGTCACACTGTCCCTCAAAGCAGGGTGCGACGATCAAAGGAAAATGGAAAAAAATAAAAAATAAGAAGGTTTTTCCAGTGAAGTTTAACAGTCAGAGAGTCAAGCTGGATCTCCCAATGACTCAGAAAACAAAACCCAAGCAATCAGAGAAATAAATCAAGACAAATTAGGAAAACAATTCGTTCCCTAGTAGAGTCACCAATGTTATCCTCCTCAAGCTTGTGTAAAAATAAAGAGGTCGCCGGAAATGGTGGGGGGAAATTGGGAAAGAAATGTATCTAAATCTGTATTCTATGGAAGAGTCACTCCATGCTGAAGTTAAGTCCTTCATGCTGAAGTTAAGTCGCTAGCTTCTTAAGCTGGGGGCTAAGTACCAACCATCCCTAGATAATGTGTTGGGAAGTTCCAAGCATAGTTTTATATGGTTCAAGCTTGAGTAAAAATGAAACCACCTACCTCAAGCATAGTTTCCTCTGGTTCACGCTTGTGTAAAAATGAAACCAGGCCCAAGCATAGTTTTGTTTAGTTTTTAAGATTGTCTAGAAACTAAAATCTATCCCAAGCATAATTGTGTTTTGTTTTAAAGCTTGCGTAAAAATGAAAACAATCCCGAGCTTAGTCTTTGTTCTTTCTCATGCTTGTAAAAACATGAGAATGTAATCGAGTATGCTTTTATCACTTTTTTCGGACTTGTAAAGGTTATATGAAAAATGAACCCCTTCGAGTTCCCATCAAGCTCTTTTCAGACTATCTAAACATGAAAAGATTTCCGCGCGATCTTGTTCTTTTCATGCTCGTTAAAGTATTTGAAGAAAACTCCTGTTGAGCGATAGATTATCTCTTTTTCGGTCTCATCGGACTACTTTACGAAAAAATGACCTTTTGGAGTTTTCTTTCAGTGTTTTTCAAACTATCTAAACATGAAAAAACTCGAAGTTTTCTTTCTTTGGACTCATAAAAAAAACATCGAAAGGCCCATATGGGATCGAACCAATCCTTCTCAGGGTTTGTTAAATATACTCTGAAGGATGAGCTTACATCAACAAGCATATGTTATCCTCCTCAAGCTTGTGTAAAATTAAAGGGGAAAAATTGGGAAAGAAATGTGTCTAAACCTGTATTCCATGGAAGAGTCGCTTTTGAACATGCCGCCCTTTCACTCGCTTTGTGTCTAGGTTGGAAAATACACTTGTCTCTTGATCATACTCCTTTACAAGATTACAATCTGGTCTGTGATACCTGTTGTTGAGTCAGTTTTTCCAAGATAGTTGTCGTGTCGTCAATATGTTCAAAAATATGTTCAACCCGGAAATCCTTCTATTGTGTCAGCCATTTCTATAGTCCTTAAGCCTTCCATTGCGTCGGCCATCCCTGTGTCAGTCCTAAGTCACTTGTTACTCTAATCTACTTCAAATCTTGTTACTTGTTTCTTGTCATTGATGGGGGATACATTAAGGCCCTCTTATGACGATTCTTTTCTTGTCGACTTCAAATCATTATCCAGGAATTAGACTTAGAAACTAATTGGTACCTTGGAAATTGCATGCCTCAATGGTAGGTTTCCTCGCTTTCGACAACAGGTTTTCATTATTGACCCATGATCGGGAGATTCCACCGAGTGTTCTACTTCATCTCATTAATTCACATCCGTTGGATTGTACTGGTGTACCTTGGGATTCATTGACATTGATGGTGATTTCCCTCACACTTGTTAATGGTATACACTAATGACCAGTAATCATGTGGTTTCTACCATGTTAGACTTCGACACATGTATTCACATGGTTAGATTTGTACTATAGAGTGGTGGAGATGAAGAACCTATATCTTTTCCGACAGATTTAGGTTGCGTTGGAGTATATTGAGATTGTACTATTGCATAGATCCACAGTGTATGTCTCGGGGCTATGTTCAAATTTGAGTCTTTAACCCATAGATCCACGATGTATTTTTGGTGGCTATGTTCAGATTTGGGTCATATTTGCATGGATCCACAGTGTATGTTTGGTGGCGATGACCTTTATTACTTGACATGGATCTTCGCATGTCGACATTTATGCTTTGAGTCATTTGTATTATGAGTATGAGAATGCCTATCTCAATGATGATATATTATTGTACTATATTTCCTTGTTTGTTGGCAGGTTTCCGACTGACTGTTCCTTGTTCCCTACACACACTCGAGAAAGTATTTCAGCTATCACTCTATTCTAACTTCATTCTTTGGGGGTCTCTCTGTTACACATTATTTTCATCACCCTTATGACCGTTAATGATGTAAACCTATATGTTTCCTTCAGAGGGGTCAGTAGCCTGAATTCCTGAAGAAAGAAGGGAGAAGAACTTTTCCTGAGAGAAGAAGTTGTATTTTCCTTTGCAAAAATCCTATTAAGGAAGATTACCACAAGTTTCACTATACGCAGGGTGCGAYGATGCCTAATCGCCGCACCTTGATCTAAATCTAGACTGCGACGTCGTCACAGGCTGCACTATAACTAGGGTGCGACGATTCTTGTACGTGGGAAAAATGAGCATCTTCCTGATGCTTCTAGAAGGAGAATCTTMTATTGTGAGGTGGCATCCAAATGGTTTGGATCTTACTCACTTTCATGATTTAGTGGGATMATCCTAACCTCCTCACCTTATCCTCTTCAACTTATAAAAGGAGAGGAGCTCTCATGGAGAATGTTAGCTTGGCTTGAGATTGAGCTTGATTGGGTTTGAGAAATTTTTGTAKCTTGGAGTTTTTGGGCCTATGTTGGCTTTGAGCTTTGCTTTGTCAAGATAGATTGTGAGTAGCTATYAGATATACAATCTCAGAATCCATGGAGTATAAGTGTGTGGGAAGCAAGGAACTGTTGGAAGGAACTTGACAACATCAAGGCATCTGGTTGTATCTTTCTTCCACATTATTTAATACAGATATACTTTTCTTTCCTATATGAATGTTATTTGTTCATATTGAATGATTCTTTGATCACATATGTAGTTTCATATCAAATAGACTATGTTATTCTTGTCTTCGTTGGCTTGTGTTCTTTTGCAGATATTTCTCCATAAGCCTTGTGGTAGAGTTTGGATTGCATTGGCGAAGTCGGATCTTCGATATTTAAAAGGTATGTTCTAGATCCATTTCTCATTTGATAATTGAAATCTAAAGAAAGAGTAGTGCAATGTCTTGTTTTGTTCTAGTTTCGTAGTGAAGCTAGGGGGGTTGATTTGTGTCTGCACTTAACAATTAGCCTGATAACACCTGGTTTCCTCTCGGCAGGGCAGATGGCAGACTGCCCTTTTTTAGACATGGAAATCCAAGGCTGCAAATTGTCTCGGCTTCCACTAATTTGGCGGAACAGTTGGCATCCTAGAGACAGGTGTTGTTTTTGTATGTGATGTGATATAATAGGATTTTCCCCTCTCTTTTTACTTAAAAAAAAACTAGTACTATTGCAACCAAAATCCTAAAATCAACCCTCGAATAAAAAAAGAGTTTTGCAAATTGCATCCTTTTGTTTTTTGGATGGTTAAAATTACTATTTGTTTGAAAGTATGGTCTTAACAATTAATACCATTTCAACTAAAACTTTAAAATCAACCCCTGAATCGAAAAAATGTATTGATAGTAGTGTCATTTTTATTTTAGACTTAAAATTGCAATATCGTTTAAGCTATGGCCGAAAAAATCGTCATTATTATAATCAAAATCATCATATTCATACCCACTCCACCATCACCATTTTTTAATTTTTCTTTTAAAAACACCCTTAAAAAAACTCAAAAAACCTAATTTAAAAAGAAAGTAAAATAGAATTTAAAAATATAAATTAAAAAATTAAAAATAATATAAACAAATTAAAATGAATTTAAAAATATTAAAAACAAAATAAAAAAGGTAAAAAATAACATTAAAAATAAAATTTAAATTTTCTTAAAACCATGACAAAATGTCAAACAAAAAAAATATATATTAAAAAATGAAATTAAAAAAAAAACATAGAAAGAAAAATTATTAAAAAAAAAAAACATAAAACCATTTTAATATAATAATACATGTGTGTAAAAGGCTAAAAAATTAATATATATAAGCATATCTTGATGTGAAAACGAAAATTGGTTAAAAAGGGAATCCTCATCATAATCACTCGTCCCCACTTGTTAAACCTTTTACCTATTTTTTAAACAAACCGTTTACCCACTTTTAAAGTCTTTTACCCACTTTTTAAGCCTTTTACTATGTAAAAGCCTTAAAAAGTAAAGGCTTAAAAAGTGGGAAGGGGCAATGATTCTCTGTTACGATTTTTTTGTTACGGATTATATTGAGAACAAAATGAGATATGAACAAAATATAGCAAAGAATACAAAAATATAGTGAAACCCAAATCGTATTAATGAATGGAATATAAAAGACTGTAAAATGTAAAACACACAAACTAGCTAGAATGGTTGTAGCTTATTCCTAAAGACAGAGGTGTGTTGACTATGCTCATTCGCAAGAAGCTAACTACAAAGAGGTTGAAAAGGCCTTTTAACATAAAGCATCAATGAGAAAATCCTAAACGTCCAAAACCTTAACCCTTGAAGATGAAATGCCAAAAGGTTTGTGGGTCTCAATGTGCTTAGTTGATACATCAACTTCTTAGGGGCGTAAATTTTGCATACGATCTTCATTTGGGGTGCTTTGTAACTCGTCAAAAAGGTCTAGACGAGAAGTACACATTTTTAATGGCCCAGTACATGCCTTTGGCTATCTACTGGGTGTTTCAATGCCAAAAAAACATCATTTAGGACCTGAAAATGGCACCGAAAGTTTGGGACTGAGAAAACTGTAGAAAAACTGCTAACATGTGGAACCATTCTGAATTAGTAGAACAAGTGTGTGGCCACCATATACACCTAGATCATTCCTTCCACATTAGGAAGAAATGGTCTCCATCGCATCAAGTTCCTCCATCATATGGGGAAAGTTCTGTTGAATCTGACTCCTGGTGAGCCACTTTCCCTGCTTTGATCACCCGATAGAGTTGGATGTTTTGTTGATGGGTTCCCTTCGTCTTGGTGTCCATGATTTTCTCAGTTATTTCCTACTCAATGCAATCAATATTGAGTTCTATAGGGGCCAAGTGCTCAACCACGCCTGAAGTGTCCAGGAGAGGTGGGAAATATGGTTGAAGCAATTCCACATTAAATACGAAGCGTAAGCCAAGGAAATGGGGAATAATTAATTCAAAACATTCTCACCTATGGCCTTGGTAATGGTGTAGGTCCCATATAGAAGCGGGTGGATCTATCGATGGGGTCCTATGAGGTGATCTTTTTGCAAATGCAACCATACCTTATCTCCCCTTATGAAACTTGTATGGTGCTTGATGTTGGTCATGGTGTTGCTTGTACTTGGCATTGGATTTCTGAAAAATATCATGAGCTTATTGTTGGATGTGCTATATTCATTCAAAAAAAAAATCTACTTGATCAACCTTGGTTTGAGCATGGGAGGACTCTTCATGTGTAGTTGCAATGGGTAGAGCTACATCAATGGGGGGAAATGGTTAGAACAGGCCCAAGCACACCTAAAAAGGGATATGGCTAATAGAGTTGTGGAGGGATATGTTGTAGATATGTTTAACATAAGGAATGCTCGTATCCCATGTTCGTGGATGTTTCAAATTTTACATCCTCAGGATATGAACAATCATCATGTTGACTACCTCTATTTGTCCATCACTCTATGGGTGGAAGGAAGTTGATTTGGTCAGCTTGGTGTCCATCATAGACCATAGGTTGGACTAGAAAGTTCTTAAGAACCTACTGTCTTGACCTGAAATGATGGTCCATGGGAGCCCAAAATGAACCCAAACACACTCAAAGAAGAGCTTAGAAGTGGCCTTGGATATGATACTCTTATTGCAGGGTGTTGAAATTTCCATCTTAGAGAATTGATCAATGAACATGAAGACACAGTCATTACCATGCTTTGTTAAAGGTAGAACAAACATATAATCCAAGGAGATGGAATCCTAAGGCCTATCAAGAGTAGGTAGGGGGGTGTATATCCCTTGTTTCTTAATGGCAGGTTTGGAAATGGCGCAGGTAGTGTAGGATATGATATACTTGCTAACATCTTGTCGAAGCTTTGGTCAATGAAAAATTGTTTTGTAGTAATTCCACTATTTGTTTCATGCCAAAGTGTCCTTCTGCTCAACTGTAATGATCTTCCCAAATCCTCTTTTCAGGCTCACTTGAAGGAACACAGAGATGGCTCATATGGAATAACAATCCATCCTTGAGATGAAAGTCTAAAATTGGTTTTCTTGTGCTCAATGTATTATAGGTAGAAAGAAAGTCAAATTCAGTGTTGTATAAGTGTGTCCACCTGGAGTTCTCATGCCCATATGAGTTAAGAACTATGGTTAGTGCCACAACCATGGGTTGACTGAGGTGGTCTGCAACATGGTTGGTGTTTCCCTTCTATTGGTTACTATTTATATGTCTGAGTTTATATCTCCAATACGCTTGACCCAGGGTTCATGTCTCCTCGGATTCTAATAGAGCCTCTAAAACTATCGGCCCTCCTAGTAAACTGGAAGGCAACGCAACACACAGAGTGTGTTGCGCAGTCTCACCCGAGATAGTCTTAATGGGTGATTGCAATACTAAGGTGCTTGCAGTTCAGGATTAAGTGGGGATCTGGGAAGTGTGCACTAAAATTTCTATTTAACTTATTAACTCCATAAACTGTCATTCACGATTATGCATGGAATATAATCAACTCATTCATTTATCATACTAATATCTACTTGAAAATAGTAATGAAACACATGCATCCAATCACATAACATGGGTTTTACCATGGTTCAGCCCCTCCTGGGATACGACCAAAAATATCTGTCTCTAAGCTCTTTTATTATGGTCGTTCCAAAACTACAGTGTCGCGCGCTTTACAACCCCTCTTAGTCAGGTCAATATCTATTATGAGGCAGACTAGATCACACCAGGCTCCTCAACCTATGATCTAACCCTCAAGATCCACCCTCCTGACCCTCTTATAGCTCAACAACTTATAAAAAGGTTACGACAAGTCTCTTGATACCTCTATCTCTTCTACAGTAGTAGATCATACTCCCTTACAAAAGATGGTCTCTCATACAATAGAACATTAGCCCCCTCCTCTGAGACCTAGGTATCTACATTTATACATTTCTGGCTCACCAGACATTACAATGTATTGAAAAAACTGTAACCCTAACGACGTTAGGTATTCCATGCACGCACGCATGATGCTCTTCCTTCTAGTTGTCGTTTTCCTTGTGCATGCCTTCTTTCCCAAAATCGCCTTTCTTTCTGCTTTGGCCTACTTCCAACAGGCCCCCAACACTGACATGTGGCTCATCCTAAGCCACCTATTCTTTGTATGCCTCATCGATCTCCCTGGTGATCATCTAGAATTTCTCCCTGAGCTCTGTTGCTTGCTTTTGAACCTGCGCGGTCTTCTCCTTGAGTGCGTCTACTGTCGATACTGAAATCTCGTCACTGATCAACCCTACACACTCTGCCTGGGTTTGTGCCATATATATCTTGGATTCCTCTTCCTGTGCGATGACCTCTGCTACTCGCTTCTGGAGCGGTTCCATTTGAGCCTGGCACTTCTTTTTTTGCGTCTACACATTGGTGAGTTATGCCTGTAATCTCTTAATATCTTGCGCCCTTTTGACGTGCTCCGTGATGGACATTGTCTTCTGCCTCTGCTTGAGGTATTGGATATCTACGCTTATCCTTTCTTCTTCTTTGTCCGACTGTTGGACCTGCTAATACTCTTCCAACTTTGTCCAGAGTTGTGTTGCTTTGTCGAACAAGTTGGCTGCTACCCTGACCTGTCATTCTATCTCCTGTATCTTCTTTGTTGCCTCCTGCTTCCTTTGCTCCCTTACCTCTGGTGGAGTGGTAGGTGTGAGCTGCTCATGAAGAATCTCGATCTCCTGTTGATATTGATCGAGTGTCTACGCAATCTGATCAATCTTCTCTGTTGTTGTGAGTTCGGCCCTTTGCGTGGTCTTTGGAATCTTCTCGTAAGCTCCGACCACATTTTGTTCCAATCTGGTCACACGTTCCCTCTCCTCTTTGGTCTTGAGCTTGGCCTACTCATATATCAATTCCAATTCCTCCCGCTTTTCTTTTTCCTGCTCCAATTCTACTAGGTATGTTCGTGCGCGAGACTGTACTTGTTGTTTTACGATAACTTGAAGTTTATATAAGGCCTTGGCTAGTATCCGCAACAATATCAACTACAATTGAGCTAAGTATTTTAGGGGTGTTTTCCCCACGATCTCGTCCATGCACAACATGTTAGGTGTAACGTGAAACATTGAACTTGCTTGCGGTATTGTGTGGACTGTATCCCTCTTGCTTGCTTCAGGTTCTCCTTCTGTCTGTGATGCTCGCGACCATGTTTCTATGTTGTTGTCGGCTACCTGTGCTTCCCTGATCTTCTTGAGGAGTTGTCGCATGTTTTCTATCTCTTCTTCAATTATGTCCCGGCGCGCAACATTCTCAAAATCCTCGAATGTGCGATCTTGTACCATTTGGGCTACCATGTCTGCATCATCCTTCGTGATTGTGTATTCAAGAGGTGTTCTATGCGCCTTCATATTCTTGCGTGCACCCCCCATCTAAGTAGTTGGTCCCTTAGTCGGGCCTCACTCTTGTGTATTAGGACTTGGTGCAGTCCCCTGCGTTGCCTCGACCTATTTCTGTTGTACTTGGGGCGCCTATGTAGTATTCTTCTTCCCCTTCTGGGTTCCTATCTTGGATGTCCCTCCTTTCGTCTTCTTTGGTTTGGTCTGACCCATCCTTTGTTTCTTGGGCACTGTGACTTCCCAGGGTTGTGTCTATTCTTGTCCTGCCTCCTCATCATGTGTATGTTCTTGCCTTGCTTCCTCCTCCTCTACCCCTACAAGTATGTCTCGAGTGAGGACTGGAATCCTCCAATCATCTTCCCAATCCTTGATGGCCATTTCTATATCCCCCTCTGTGATGCAATAGCACAGTTGTAGCCATTGCTTGTTGGTATCCTTCCACGTCTGAATCCACATCGCATGTCAAATTTCCTTGAAGTTAGCTATGCCTTGATAGTAGGCAAGAGCCTGTGGTGTTATTCTCCAAAGGTTGGCGATGGTCTCTTGAAGATTGCCAAGGTATCCTTCGAATATAGTTGTGTTCATTTTTCTATTCCTGGCGTTTGAAGTGATGCCAAGCAATAAGTATCTCGCTCCATGATTGGTTTTGGTTCTGGTGGAGAAAAATGCATATCTTGGTTCCTTCCATCCCATAATGGCTATCAGCATGATCAACCATTCGTAGTGAAATTTTTTCCCCAGATCCTGCGCATCCTTGCAGTCATCTAGAAACAAATTTAAAAGATAAGGGGGCCAGATGACTGTGGTGCCCTCGGCACACTGTGCTGCAATTGCAACAATCTCGGCTGAGACTTCCTCCTTACGACATTTTCTGAGCATCTTGTAGGACATGATTTTGCGGCCATTTTTGTCACGATGTCACTGATCCATTTTATAATGATTCCTCACGTCCCCCTTTCATATTCGTATTTCATTTTCATCTCCTTGGCGAGTGCTTTCTCCTTTGTTTTGTCCTTGAGAAATTGTGCGGGATCCATGCCCCATGATGGCAGCCCTGTGATGTGTGCAATGAGCTCTATGTCTATTGAGACAAGCTTGTCCAGCCACAAATCTCCACCATGTGTGATTGCCATCAACTGTTGGCATACTATCCTCTGCCAAAGTGTGGTAGTTCCAATAGACCTAAAATGCCCATTTTGGCTAGTCCTGTTGCCCACTGGAGTGGTTGATGAATCGGTTCCATAAAGGGATTTACACCCACGGTCTATAGGTAGACTTGCTTCACGAACTCCAAGAACTTTTCTGTGTCTGTTACATCATGGTATGAGTACTTGAGATTTTCTACATACCCCAACAAATTTTCTTTTACCCGTACCCCTTCTGGTATGCACGGCAAAACAATTGTTGCAGCGAGTTGTTTGTGCGGTCACCTAGGTGTTATCTACTTGTCCTTTTGTGGTGGTGGCTGAATCGAGGTTCCAACCCCCATTGGTCATTCTTTAGTATATTGTTCCGGCTATCTCATGACATCTTCCACTGCCCCCTCCTGTGGGTGTTCCAACACGGTTTTCTATGAATCTTCTGGCTCGGCTGCTGCTTCTGGTTTTGGTGTCGTCCCATTGACTCTTGGGGCTTCTTCAAGGTTTCCTAGTTGCTCTTGGCTTCCTGTGTCTGCATTTTTTTGGCCTTGCCCTTCTTCTGGAATATCCACATCCATGCTTGTTGGTTATGTCTTCTAGGTTTCCTCCAAAATGGGTGTGGGGTTTTCTAGTTATGTATCCGGTGATGGGATTTCATCCACATTGACGACCTCTGGTGGTTGTTGTTCTCTTTCCTGCAATTGTGTTTGTGCTCTGGTCCTAACTCTAGAGTGTCTAGCAGTCTAGCTCGGTTCTTCTTGCTTTGGTGTTTCCATGGTGGTAGGATTTTATCATCCGCTGTGATCAGTAGCCTCTGCAACCTCTGTAATCTTCGCTATGTTCTTGGTATACTCTATCGGTTTCTGCCTTTTTCTACTTTTGTAAATAATCCCTAGGCTCCTGTGTCCTTGCTTTATATGGGCATCATGTGAAGCTTGTCGAAGACGTTACCTTTATGACAGATTCAATGGACCTTCAGTTCTTTTGTACTTTCCATTACTCCCCCTCACTGTCTCCAGTTGGTGCGATTAATGTGGCATCTCGTCAGTCATTTTCGGTATTCAATTATGCTTGCCTTCATCACTTAGCACTTATCTTGTCATCTTTTCCTTTTCTACTTGTTTCTAGTTTGAACTAACCATTGGCCTTGTATTTACTGGGTTCATATTCCTAAGTGTGTGGCTCCTTCTCTTTCGACGTGATGTTTCTCGGTTGGTGTCATTTGATATCCTGTTTTTTTTTAGACTGTGCGGTGATTTTTAAGTTATGGGTGGTCGACTGTCCTTGTACAACTTCATTCAGATTCCATTGACATCCCTATGAGTTATGCGCCTCCTATGTCTTTTAGTTGTACAACTCCCCCATCTGTGACAGTTTTTACCTCATATGGTCCTAACTAGTGCATTGTGAGTCTTCCTAGATGCTGAATTGATTTATTGTCATACATCAACACTAAGTCTCCTTCCTTGAAAGATTTCTTCTTGATGTTTATGTCATGCCAATATTTGTCCCTTTCTTTCTGAACTTGTTGGTGGAACCCTGCTAGGATCCGATCTTACTCCATGATCATCAGTTGATTCAGCCTCTCCTATACTGCACCTCGTTTTGTCATGTGTGTAATTGCTGCTATGCGCAGACTGGGTACCAAAACTTCTAGTGGCACTACTGATTCTTGGTCATATATGAATATGAATGGTGTGTGTCCTATCAAATTATTTCGTGTGGTCCTGTATGCCCACAATACTGTTGGTATTTTGAGGTCCCAATCATCCTTGTTGACATTATAGATCTTCGTTAGTGCATTCTCAAGAATTTTGTTAAATGCTTCCACTATTCCATTTTCTTGTGGGTGATATGGAGTGTTCTTTTGATGATGGACTTCAATTTCTTCAGTCATGGCCTTAATAGTTTTGTTAGTGAAGTGAGTTCCTTGGTCGCTCATCAAAATTATTGGGCGACCAAATCTCGTGATTACTTGTTCAAATAGAAAGTGTGATGTTGTTTCTGCGCTGCAATCTTTCACTGGTACTGCTTCTACCCATCTTGTCAGGTATTCTATTGTGGTGATAATGTAACTTTCTCCTATCCTTTTTGTTGGTGGGTTAATTGGTCCCACAAATTATATTTCCCATTTTTCAAATACCTACAACGTTACATGTGGTCGTAATGGCATCTCGTCCATTCTATTGGATTTACCAACCCTCTGACAGACATCACATCTCTGTCAGTATTCGTTCAAGTCTATGTGAATGGTCGAGCACCATAGTCTTGAACATAATACCTTATGTGCGGTAGCTCTACCTGCATAGTTTCCTCTTGCTATTCCCTCATGGGCTTCTGCTAAAACTCTTGGTATTTCATGTTCTAGCACATATCTTCGCAAGATGTTGTCTGCTCCCATTTTGTATAAGTGTCCTGCGATCAACTAACAGTCGGTAGCTCGGAATACCAGGTTGTTCTTTTTAACGGTGTTGTATTCATGTGGCACAGTACCTATACTCAAGTACTGGATGATATTTGCAAAGTGTTCATCGAGGATCTGGACTAAAAATAATTGTGCGTCTGGAAATTTGTCCTCTAAATTTGTAGGTTCTTCTATGTTCGTGACCCTTGATAGATGGTCAGGTCCTGCATTCAATTTATTACTTCAAAGTCAAATTCTTGAAACAATAGTAACCATTGATAGATTGTCCCCCCAAACAATGGCTTGTTGACTAGGTATTTAAGGGCTGATAGATCTATGAACATCTTAAAATGTTTTCCCAATAAGTAGTGTCTGAAATTCTGCAGTGCATAGACCATATCTAGGCCTTCCCTTTCTCTTGTGTTGTAGTTTTTCTTTGATTCTGATAGTTTTCTGCTTGGGAACGCTATGGGATGATCTAAATCTCCTGCTCCTAGCTGCGCCAGAATAACTCCAAGTGTTATGGATG
The DNA here is from genome assembly GCA_009831015.1 of Picea engelmannii. Taxonomy (NCBI): domain Eukaryota; kingdom Viridiplantae; phylum Streptophyta; class Pinopsida; order Pinales; family Pinaceae; genus Picea; species Picea engelmannii. Next base: position 150,110 of record ML812421.1, read on the forward strand.
ATGCATCTGCATGCACATGGAATGTCTTATCTCAGTCTGGAAATACTAGTATTGGTGTTGTTACCATATTTTCTTTCAGCGTATCTAGACCGTGTTGACAATATTCATTCCACTGAAACTTTGTGTCTTTCCTTAACAATTTCTCCATTGGCGTGGTAATCTGCGCGTACCCTTTGCTAAATTTTCTGTAGTACCTTGTGTGTCTCAATGTCACTCTTAGTTGACGAACTGTTTTTGGTGGTGGCAAGTTAACAATTACTGCAATATTTGCAGGATCTACTAGTAAGCCTTGTTTGCATACTATATGGCCCAAAAGCATCCCAAACGGTGTTCTGAAGATACATTTCTTGATGTTTAACGATATCTGGCACTGCCTTCATATTTCTAAAATTAGTCGTAAGACCTCTACATGGTCTTTCAACAAACTATAGACTATCCAATCGTCCAAGTATACCTCTAGAAATTGGTGGATAAATTCCTTAAATGCAGCGATGACTACTCTGGAAAATATTTTTGGTGCATTCTTTAGTCCAAATGGCATGAATGTGTACTGGTTGGATCCCCATTCTGTAGAAAACATGGTCTTGTATTTGTCTTCCTATGCTATCTTGATCTAGTGGTAGCCTGAGAATCCATCAGTGAATGAGTAAACTTTGTGTCCTCCTACGTTCTCCAACACTTCATCCATGAAAGGTGTAGGGAACGGGTCATGTAGGCAGGCATTGTTCAAATTCCTCAATTCGAGGCATATTCTTATCCTACCTTGTTTTTTCTCCTGAACTACCATCGGGCTTATCCATTTTGATTCTTCCACAGGTTCTATGATTCTGGCTTCAAGAATTCTATTGATCTTGGCTTTAACTTTCTTCTTATATATCAAGTTTAGTATGTATGGTCGTTGTCTGATCGGTCTTGCTTCAGATCTGAGTGGTATCTATCTCTCCTTCTATGCCCTTCATTTCTATAAATGTTGTGGGGAACATGTCACTGTACTAGCACAATAAATTTGTTATGCTTTCTATTGTTTTCTCATCCCAGTAGTCTCCAATGCTGGCAATTTTGGGATTCTCAATTGTCTCAATGTTGTCTTTCTTCACCTTGATCGCCACAACAATTACCTATGATTCTATAGGTGGACCTTCCACTTATCTTTCGCCTTCTTCTTCCTCGATCTGAATATCATGCAGATTGTCTTCATCGGGTGCTTCCTCCTGTACATGGTAGCATGAAAATAGTTCTTTCACTATCTGTATGTTTCGTTGTTGTTGTTCTGTTATGATTTTGACTTGTGGTTCATTAATGAAGATCATTCCTCTTATCTATTTAAGTGTTTCATCTATGTTGGGGTTCTCATGCTCGAATGAGAAAGTGACTGTAAAATTATGTTGTAGTATTGTCCTAGAAGTTCCTCTGTGCAATTCCTGGTTTGTATACCAGTTTGTTGGTATGCCTTCTAGAGTGTGTATGAAATGATGAGGCCATTCCTCTGGGGGTGTCATTTTCCACAGTGCTCTACACTTATCCAAGTGTTCTTCTAGTGCCCCCTCTCCATCATACTTTTTCTACTAGTTGCTTCTTTGTTCTACACCAAACCTTATGCACAGTAATCGCTTACATTGGTACCAATCTGTGATTGTTTCCTTGTGTGCACCCCGCCATATTGCAGGTGTGGTATTGAGTTCTATATCAAGTGGTAAGAGTATATGATTTTATAACACTTCATCTTCGTATTGTGCCAAGAATTATTTTATATCATTCACTCTGTGGAAACTGGGTGGTTCCCTTATCTCTGTGCCTACCCATCTTACTGCGTGGTCTATTCTTACACATCTTCTTGTGGAAACTTCGTGTAGCCTTTGTTGTCATTTTTCTAAACATGTATTTGAGTTTTTCGCACACGAAGTAATGCTTCGCCAACTGAGTATCTCATATGTAGTTGGGTTTACGTAATCCTCATCATGCGTAGTTGTTACATACAACTGGATAATTTCCTATAAGTCTAAGCAAGTGGGTTCTAAAAACTTTTCCCCTTATGATGGGTCTAATGGCGTGATGACCCAATATTCTCCTGACTTAAATGCCATTTTTTGTGTCTTTAAATTGATTATGGCCTAGTTATCAAACGCACAGTCCAATCCAAGCAATGTTGGATATGGTGTTGTGTCGTCCACTATTTCAATCACTTCAAAGTCTTCTTTAGTGCGCACTCCATCCAGGTCTATTTTTACTCCTTTCAGTCTGCCAATTGGTAGAAATCTGTGTTGGTTTGCTAGTTTTAGTTGAACAGGTGAATATCCCAATGTGGGATCTCCCATACATTGCCATGTTTTCTTGGGTAATACATTGACTTCAAATCCTAGATCCAGTATGATATCTCCCATGTTGAAATATTTGATGTTAGCATTCAGCCTGAACTCTCTACTTGTTATTCTCCTTGTATGTAGGTGATTGACTATTTTTTGTTCTAGTTTTCCTTATGTCTCTATGCTACATCTTTCTAATATGTTTTGCAATATTTTGACAGATGTTGGATCATTCAACACTTTTACACATGATTGCAAAAATCATTTGATTATACTTACTTGTCCCAGGGCCTGCATTTCTTTAGTATGATTAAATGATAGAGGCATCTCGTACTCTAGAGCCTCTTTAATCTGTTGTGCAGTTGAATTAGACGCAATGTCATCCTTATGAAATTCTTGTCTGGCCTGCTTAAATATATTCTTTTCATTTTGTGCATTGAACTTCTTCCATGGTTCAGTGTTCTTCTTCACCCATTGGTGTTGTAGAGGTTCTTGTTGGACTGTGTCATTCCCTGTTTTCTCTCCTCCACACGTAACTATATTTATGTTTCATCCTTCATCCCTTGTTTCAGCTGAAATCCATTAAACATTCTGGTTGTTTTGATTCCTCTTTTCCTGGATCTTTCCCAGTAATGTCTTACATTCTTCCGTGTCATGATCCGATGCGCGACAATACATACAAGTTGTTAGTGGAAGTGGACATTCTCTTTCATAATACTCTGATTGTTGACAGTTGTGACATACCACTGGTCCTCTACCTCTTCGAAATCCTCCTCTTGCTCATCCTCCACCTCTGTATCTAGCTCAATATCCTCTTAGCAAGTTATACTAAGGTACCTGATTTTACTGTGCGGTATTGTACTGAGGTTGCGTTGTGTTGTATTGTGGTTGTGCAATATTATATGGTTGTTGTGCAGTATTATACGGCTACTGCGTAGTGTTGTACAAGGCTGGAACTTGGTTAAATTGTGGTGCATCTTTCCCAGTCATCATTTCTTCTTGTACTCTATATGTGTTTGATGTTCTTTCTTGCATCAAATCCATAGTTCTACAATCTTTGTCATCGTGGCCCACTGACTTGCAAAAGTTACAATATGAACTCTTTGGAACTGTCTAGTATTTCTGAATCATTGGGAAATGATATGGATCATGGCCCAGTTTCTTACAAATTTCACTCCATATCCCTATTGTTGGTAATGGATTTGGCATTCTTCCTGCCATATACTGCATGAATGTTGGACATTCGTTCTTGTGGTGTCCTTCGGTTCAACATGTGGTACACCAAACGACTTCTCATTTGTCCTTACTTTTGTTCTTGTTCAGCTGGAATGTTAAGTTCTTCAAATACTCCTTCGGCTCTTCAATGGTTGGATTCATCTATTGATATTGGTTTTCTTCCAGTTGTAGGGCTGCCTGCAGAGCCTCTTCCTATGTCTGAAAATTTTGTTGTCGCAATGGGTATTTTAAGTGTGGTAGCAATGAATTGACGAACAGGTGCCTGTGATGCATATCGGTCATGAGATATTTCAATTTTCCTTTCAGTCGCTTGAATATGTGTTCAATCTCCCATACAGATTCTCCTAGTTTCTGTCTAATTTTTATCATCTCATTCATGTATTGATCCTCTAAACTTGGCTTCTGAAACTCGTTTATTAGAAATTTCTTGATATCCGCAATCGTTTTGGTTGTCCTTGGTGGATTGTTTGTAGATAAACTCATATACCAATTAAGTGAATGATCCCTTAGTGCAATCGCTAGTTGTGCAAGTTTAGTATCTTCGTCTATGATATGTTTTTCTTCCCAGATATTTTCACAGATAAACAAATGCTTTTTCAGGTCCTTCGATGCTTCTCCTTTGAATTTTGGTAACCTGATGGTGGGATCGTGTCATGCCATCCTGAATGTTGAACTACTACCTCTGCGTGGTGTATATACTTGACTAGTGCTTCCTGAACCGACTCCTCCAGTTGTTGTTCCTTGTGTATATGTACTTCCTATTGTCTTTCTTCTCTCGAAATTAGGTTGTCTAAATGGTGGTTTTCTCTTAGGTGTATTAGTCGCACATGGGTTTATGGGTTCCACACTGACATTAACATGGATATGATTTTTTCCTTCTCTTCCCTATCTTGGACCTCTAGTCTTCCTCTCATATGTTCCGCGTAGGATTTCCTCAATCTGCTCCACATCTCAGAGATCCTCTACATCTTCTTCATCAATTGCCAAGCCTTCCCTCACAGCTACGACTCTCTTCTTGGTATTCACCTTGTATTGGTAGGTTACTCCACTACATGACTTTCTAGTTGTCGCCATGATCCACTTGATTTGGTCATCATCCATCATGATTGGGTCCAAGGATTCCTCCTTATCCCCTTTATCCACTTCTCCTTCCATTTCTCCTCTTTCTGTCAGTGCTTCCCCCCTTCCCCCATGCACACAAGGAAGTTTAGTTGTCTGACTCCATTGTCATTACACCTTTGTTATATAGCAGTATCTTAATAGAAGTATATAGAGGTGTAATAAACATTCCTCGAGGCCCGCGTAGAAATTATTTCTCTGTTGTGTTGTATAAATTCGATGTATCGACTGCAAATTATGTTATAAATCCTGCTACAATATTGTCGAGCCAAAAATCTATTGCGCGGGTGAATTTTGTGTTCACCTGCTGTAACTTCTCAATCTGAACTGGGGTCCACTCTAACTATTGGATCCGTTTTGTTTCATGATTATCCTTCAACCTCAATATCCACTCCTGCAATTAGTGTGGAAAATCATCGAAAAAGACTTCATGTAAATCAGTAAACACATACTTCTCAAGGTATTTGCGCGGTGTTACTCTAGGGTTTATGTTATCCTTCTGTGCAAACTCTATCTCCTTTTTCTTCAGCCATATTTCGATCTCTTATTTTGTGGGATTCCACAGACTCAACATCCCCTTCTAGTGGTTCATTATCTTCATCTTCTCATCGTCCAATTCAGTCTTCTTTTTACCCACCTTCCGCAGATATTACAAATTTTCAACAAATCCCATCTACTCAATCCTATATTGTTCCAATCAACGAAAATGGAACCATTTGTTGGTTACTATTTATATGTCTGAGTTTATATCTCCAATACGCTTTTCCCAGGGTTCATGTCTCCTCGGATTCCAACAAAGCCTCTAAAACTATCGGGCTTCCTGGTAAACTAGAAGGCAATGCAACACACAGAGTGTGTTGTGCAGTCTCACTCGAGATAGTCTTAATGGGTGACTGCAATACTCAGGTGCTTGCAGTCCAGGATTAAGTGGAGATATGGGAAGTATGCACTAATAGTTCTATTTAACTTATTAACTCAATAAACTATCATTCACGATTATGCATGGAATATAATCAACTCATTCATTTATCATACTAATATCTACTTGAAAAAAGTAATGAAACACATGCATCCAATTACATAACACAATTTTTACCGTGGTTCACCCCCTCCTGGGCTACGTCCACAAATATCTGGCTCTAAGCTCTTTTATTGTGGTCATTCCAAAACTATAGCACCGCGCATTTTACAACCCCTCTAAGTCGGGTCGAGATCTATTATGAGGTGGACTAGATCGCACCATGCTCCTCAGCCTACGATCTAACCCTCAAGATCCACCCTCCTGACCCTCCTATAGATCAACAACTTACAAAAAGGTTATGACAAGTCTCTTGATACCTCTATCTCTTCTAAAGTAGTAGATCTTACTCCCTTACAAAATATGGTATCTCATACAATAGAACATTATCCCCCTCCTCTGAGACCTAGGTATCTACATTTATACATTTATGGATCACCGGGCATTACAATGTATTGCAAAAACCATAACCCTAGTGAAGTTAGGTCTTCCATGCACGTGCACGTGCTACTCTTCATTCCAACTGTCGCTTTCCTCGTGCATGCCTTCTTTCCCAAAATCGTCTTTCTTTCCGCTTTGGCATGCTTCCAACACCTTCTTATACTTGATGTTCAAGTGGAATTTCTTCAGGGATGTGGACCACTTCTGATGGAGGTCATTATATAAATTTCCTTGTGTCTGCATGAATTGCAAAGGCATATGATCAGTGTGGATGATATTTTCCTTTCCCAAAATGTAATGCTTTCGCTGTCGAAATGCCTACACAATGGAGTACATCTCTTTGTTGTAGATGGGGTATATACAAACAACATTAGATAGTGTTTCACTGTGATAGGCTACCAAATGACCATCTTGAGTGAGGATTGCATAGATAGCATAATATGAAGCATCTGTACCAATATCAAATGGTTGTCACAGGTCTGGAAGAATAAGGAATGGTGCTAAGTAGACACAGAATTTCAAATCCTCAAATAGTTTATATTGTGACGCAACCCAAACAAACTTGACCTTGGCTCCATCGTTGGTCATTTGGCTTAGAGCCAAAGCGATATGAGAGAACCCCAACTGTAACCTATGGTAGAAGTTGGAAAGTTCCAAGAAACTTCAGAGCTTGGTTAGTGTCTTCAGGTTCGGCCAATTGCGAATGACTTGTATCTTGGATGGATTCACATGTACACCGTACGCATCCACGATGTATCCCAAATATTGAATTATCTTCATTCAAAAGGAACACTTCTCCAAATTGGCATATAACTTATGTTATCGCAGGGTTCCCAAGACTTGTTGAATGTGCTTCAAATTTTCCTCCCATTTTTTGCTAAAGATGAGGATGTTATCCAAATATACGACCACAAAGGAATTTGTGAATGGTCTCAATATATCATCCATCATATGAATGAATGTGGTTGGGGCATTAGTCAAGATGAAAGGCATGAACATCCACTCGAAGCGACCTTCTTTATAATTGAATGTTCTCTTCCATACATCAATTTTCTCAATTGACATTTGGTTTTAGCTTGAATTCAAATCAATATTACTGAAAAACTTGGCTCCCTTGAGTTGATATAAAAGATCATCAATATAGGGAATTGGATAACATTTTTTTATTTTGATCATTTCCATGGTTCTGTAATGAATACAAAGTCGCCATGTCCAATCCTTCTTCTATACCAGAGAAATTGGGCTCCCACAAGGTGAGAAGCTTGGTCTAATATAACCCTTCAAAATTATCTCTTGGATATAATGTTTGATTATTTATTCTCCATAATTGAGCACCTATATATAGGGAAATTAGGCATAGGATCATCGAGTGTCAAATCAATTGAGTGCTTTATTTGATAGTGCAAAGGCACCCCAGTAGGTGAGAAAAATATGTATTTGTGTTCTTCTACAATATTTTCCACCTGCTTCTACTATGTAGAGAGACCTCGTGTATAGGTTTTGGTGGTTGCAATGATCTTCCATTCACCTTCTAACTAGACCATAAAGGGGGGAAATCTCCCAGTCTAAGAGATCACCTTTCTGCATTACTTTGTGGAGATCAAAGAGACCGTAGTAGTTGGGACTTCCTCTAGTACACTGTAAATTTGACCTCCCAAAGTAATAATGACACTATGGGGCCTATATTTATAAACAACATGACGCTTCCAAATATATGGTTGTCCTAAAATAATATCACAAAATTCAAGTGGGGAAACATCACAAAATACCTCATATTTGAATGGCTTGATGTCATAGTGTATGCGACATTGTTGGATGACGTGGATGTATCATCCCTATATGAGCCAATAGTTGGTGTATGGATAAGGGTGCAACATTATTGCTAGGTTCAACCTCTTGACGACCTATGTTGATATTAGGTTCTTATGGCTATCATTGTCAACAATGAAATGGAGTGGGGTCCCCTTCACCCACATCTGTGAGTGTAAGAGGTTCTATCCTTATTCAGGATCCTCTGGTTCCTCTGTATGGACCTTTGTGGTAACGATGGTGACACTAGGTTCCATGTCAATGATCTGTTTTCCCTTATCCAGTTTTGAATCAGATTTTGAGCCAATATCCATCTTTTAGGATTTCATCTCAGCCAACAATGATTGTTTGGAGCGACATTCATTAGTGTTTTTCCAAGGGATTTTTTGGAACTTGCACCACTTTTCAGTGTCCTTTTGTGACTTCCTTTTACCCTTCTTTGCTTGTGGCTTGGACTAGTTTTCATAGGGATGGTCATCCTTGCTCTATATTTTTTTCTGGAAGTTAGGGCCACCTTTACCGTTCTTCTACTGCGATGGGTTTGTAGAACCAAAATCCCACTTATTCTTTTGCTTGAACTTTTACTCGATCTTGATATCATATCGGTAAGTATCTCCCAGTGAGGATATGTCCAGGAAATCCATATCTATTTAGATGTACCTATGCAGGACATTGTGGTACATCAGAACCAGGTGCCACTCAAAATATTTAGTACATATATTTTTGTGCAAGGTATTGAATATGTTGGTGTACTTTGGCATCATCTGGTCACTCTCCTGACACGAAGTTGTCCATCTCATGTACTATTCATCGTAGTTTCCAATAGGGTACTATTTCTCCTTGAGGGCATCAACAAAATACACCCAAGTGGGCTATGGACCAAAAATTTTAGACTTATCTCGATCATGTTGCTCGTAGTAAGTTTCCTACCAAAATCTGACACATGGAAGGGATTTAAGGAGCATGAAGGTGATTTTTTCACTTTTGGAAAAAAATTGGACAGAGAAATAACCCTCTAGCAGACTTAAAAAAAATTCCACAACATCGACGTATATCTAGCCTTCAAATAAATGAATATCAAAGTTAACTTGTACCTTGAATGGCGTCGCACCTCCAAAGTGGCTGATGGTTGAAGGTGCCTTTGTTGTTATTGGAAGCCATCGAAGGATATGGGTGAAATTGTCCATCATCTCCTTCCTTTGTCGCATCAGGTATTCCTCGAGCAACAATTTGATAAAATTTCATGCTATTGCATCTATATTTTCTTCTTCCATGGGAGGTTGTTTAGGACGATGGGAGTGTTCTTCCCCAAATTCAACCAATTCAAGACCCAACTCTTGTTAAACTGACCTCGTCGGGGACATACACTGAGAAAAAATAAAGAGCATATTTCTCTAATACCATTGATCCAGATTATATTGAGAATGAAATGAGATATGAAAAAAAATATAGCAGAGAATATAAAAATACAGTGAAACCCAAATTCTATTAATGAATGGAATACAAAATACTATAAAATGCAAAGCACACAAACTATCTACAATTGTCGTAGCTTATCCCTGAAGAGAGATATGCGTCGGCTACACTCATTTGAAAGAAGTTGATTACAAAGAAGACAAAAAGGAATTTTAACATAAATCATCAATGATAAAACCCTAAACATCCAAAACCCTAACCCTAGAAGATGAAACACCAAAAGGTTTGTGGTCCCTATTGTGGTTAGTTGATACATCAACTTCCCCGGGGCATAATTTTTGCATACGATCTATGTTTGGGGTTATCTATAGCCCATCAGAAAGGTATATCCAAGAAGTACACATTTTGAATGGCCCAGTACATTCTAATATGGAAGATATATATATGGGTATATGTGGTCAGAATTTCATATGTTGGTTTGTTATACTTTCAAATATATGCTCTTGAAATCAGTTTCAAACATGCCAGTTTGACATTTTCACTATAAATTATTTTTTGTGACACTTGAGACTATGAAATATTTATATAATATAAGATACATATATAAGTACCTCAATTAAAAATTTCATATGTTGTTTCATTGTACTTACGGAGATATGCTCTATGGAAGTTATGGTTTCTGAATGGTCCTGGGAACAATTTCAAACATGTCAGTTTGGAATTTCCCTATAAATTATTTTATGGGACTCTTCAGACTACAAAACCTTTACATAACATTGAAGACATACAAAAGTACCTTAGGTAAAAATTTCAAATGTTGGTTCACTGTACTTTCTGAGATATGATTTGTGGAAGTTAGGGTTTTTTAATGCTCTTGAAACCAATTTCAAATAGGTCAGTTTGGAATTTTCACTATAACTTATTTTATGGGACTCTTCAAACTCAGAAAAGTTTAGAGAACATAGGAGACATAGAGAAGTACCTCAGGTAAAAATTTCATAATCAGAATTGCAAAATTGGATCTATGGCATGTTGTACAAGTTCATTCTTGGGAAGAGGCCCAAACAAAAAACTTTGGGAAAATTACCATTTGGAGATTCAAATTTTGGTTAAAGTTGGTAAAGGAAGAAGTAGTGATAAGACTCGATGAAGGAAGAAGAAGTGAGTAGACTTGGTGAAGGAAGAAACAACAATTAGACCTGGTGAAGGACGAAGTAGCAAGCAGACTCGATGAAGGTTGATGCAACTCACACAAAGAGGTTGGTGTCTCTTTCTAAGTTGGTTCTTAGCGGTGGAGATTGGTGTGTGTGAAGATCTATAATATTAGGTTGGTGTCTCTCAAACGAAGACATCAGTGTCTCTTTCTAAGTGTAAATGTGTTTAACCTGCACAGAATAGATCTAGATAAACAATAATACACACGTTTGCAAAGAGAAATTGAGAAAGAAGAAGAAGGATAGAAAGAATAGAAGAATTATCATTAACCGTAATGAATAATGAATAATTTACACATGATATACTCTGTATAACTCAATGAGTGCCCACTGGGGGAGAACCAATGCACCATAGTGGTGGTATAGAGTGATTTGGACACATACCAGCAGTTACGGGAGTGTACTTCCACCTAGTCTAGTCTCTCAGACAGTTTACGGGAGTGAACTGCCACCTAGCTGAGTTAACTAGTCAACTAGTCTTCAGTTAACTGATTAAACAGAGAGTAGTGAGGAGTAGATCATGGAATCAAGGGTAATGTGCCATTATGGTGATGATCCCAAGGAAATTTATCATTATCATGGTGATGATCCCAATGTTTCATGGTGACAAAACCAATGCAACATCTAAACTCAACTCAACTAGTCAAACTGAAGTGTCAACTAAAAGAGAATATTCTCCAGGTGGAATATTCTCTCCTAAAATATAAGAGACTGGATAATGACTAATTATGACTAATAAACAAGGAAAAACCTCAGGAAAAATAAATCCTAGGTGTGTGTGAAGTAACTCCAACACTAAGTTGGTTCTTAGCGATGGGGATTAGTGTCTCTAGTAGATTGGTGTCTACGAAGATCTGTAAGATTATTTTGGTTCCTACCAGAATTTGTACCAGTGAGGATTAGTGTATCAAATAGGTTGGTACTTAAAAATATTTGTAATAGTAGGTTGTTCCTAAAAATAATTACAAAGAGACCCGCAGGGGTGTAGACCGATTGGCAAGTGTCGTGTAAATGGAAGGAAATATGTAAAGGAGGTCTCAAGGTTGATTCTCACCCCGATTTACTTGTGCTCCATTCTTGCAGGCTACGTGGAAGCACATCGGGTTATAGTGGTAGTGGATGGGTATCGACCCCGTGTCATGCAAGTACGAGAACCACAAGTTGTCGATTCCCCCAGTACTAAAAAAAAATAAAAATTACAAAGAGATTTTTTTTGGTTTTCTCCTGAAAGGGTTTCCATGTAAATCGTGCGTTTCATGTTCTATAGTTAGTATATCTCATATGTGATTATTTTCTTATGCTTGATGAATGTTTGAATTTTTTTTTTTTAAATATCTT
>ML812422.1:13967-30257 GCA_009831015.1 Picea engelmannii
ATAATTTGATCATAGCTTCAACATGCAACACTGATCAAGATAATTTCATAACAAATAGATGTATATTAGAATAATCACACCTGGGTTGCATCATTCCTTTGAATGTGTTGGATCTTGAGATCCTTCTGGATCTATGGCAAGAGGTCCCTTCTCCTGCAAATACTCTTTAGGGTTTAACCATTAAACATATGTAAGTACATACCTCTGATAGCATTTGCAGGTAGTGGCTCCATCTGGTAGCAGCGGTAATCATTACCAAAAACTTCAAGGGTGATTGCAACTGGTCTTACGACTGCAACTGCAACTAGAACTTGTTCTGAGTCTGCAACTGCAACTTAAGGTTTTATGAGGAAACTTTAATTTTTCAAACTTCGAGTTTTGAAAATCTGATCCAGGGGATAGATGCGCTGAGCTGAGGCGAGTTAGCTGGTGCAGTCGGAATTTTGAAAATCCAACTTTTACGCCGTCAAATCTGATCTGTGGATTTTTGGACTGGTGCTTCTGGTACTTCTGGTTTTCTGGTACTTCTGGTACTTTTGTGAAACTAGGGTTTCACTTTCCGGGAGATCCAGCCACTGAAAAGGTGTGCTTTAAGTGCCAAAATGATCCTTGGGGGAGGGCGTTGTTAATGTTTATGCCATTATTATAGTTCTTTGCATTTCAATAGATAAGAGCATCATAAGAACAAGATCATTGAGAAACACACATTCACAAGAGACACAACATTTATCCTGGGAAACCCTCTAGGGGAAGAAAACCTAGCAAAAACTTCCTTATCATAAATAGCTTATACAATGTTCAAGAGATAACTCAAACCAATACAGATAGTCCTCCCCAAGAGATGCGCCACTCTTCTTCTCCTCTCTCTAACTGGTAATTGCAGATTGCCTCATAAGATAATGAGCAAGTGAGTTGTGTGTTTGAAGTGAGGCGCTAGCCTCTTATTTATATCAGACTGGCACGTGTGAAAGGCCACAACTTGGCAGGGCCGACCTCTCACTCTGGGTGGGTAAACCCACCTTTAATTAATTTTGGGTCTTCCATTATAACTGCTAGGGCCGACTTCTTATTTTGCACTTTGTAATTGTCCGATGACCAATCCGCAAAAGGGGTTTTGGTCCTTGTACAATTATCGACATGATTAATCCTCAATGGGGATTTAATCCAATAATAAAATAATAATAAGAATGCTCTTCACAGTTACAATATTTTAACACTCCCCTTTAACAAGAAGGGTATGCTTCATCAGCATCAGGCGAGAGAGGTCTGCATCATTGATGCAGGAGCATCTACGGCTTCATCAAGCGAGCCAGCGTGGAGGAAAGAGAAGAACAGCTGGACAACACCAGCGCATACATTTTTGAATCACTTTGAAGATTGTTGCGCCGCCGTTTAAACTAAAGGCATTCAAAGCTGAGCGCACTTGTATTGTATTATAGATAGGAAGGCATTAAATTGTTTTAAATGCTGTTAGATAGGAATTAGCTGAAGATTAGACAGTTTTGCTCCTGGGAGGGAAAACGAATATAGGCACCCTCCTTGTACATTGTATAAATCCTGGATTATTCAGCATTAGCATAAGAGGAGCAAGGAGAGCAGAGAAATGGTGAAGAATCCCCATGTACAGATATTGAATTAATAGGAAAGCTCTGATTCAATTCCATGGCTGTGATCATTCTCTGTGTGTTGTTAATATTGTGTTGTTGCATGCTTGCTTGTTGTTATGCTTTTATTGTATATGCTGTGTATGTGATTTCATGGCAGATGAGAAATCTGGGAGAGAGGAGAGAATGAGTTTCAATTGTTTCTCTGTTTGAGCCAAGAGATTTCTGCATAGAGTGCAGTTGAATTCCTCCGCATAGAGTGCGTTGAGGAGGCTTAACAGTTAAACTCTCATTCTCATTTGCCCAGGAATTTAATTGGGTTGAATTATAGCTGTGCAGGAGATGTGCAGGCCAGGGTCGAAGTCTCAGACTTGAGTCTGAATACAAGTTGACAGGAAATCTATTTTAGAGCGTGCATAGAGTCTGAGAAACCGAACGTTCTGAGAGTTGTTGAGGATAAGCGCAAGCGGTGTGCGCACTAAGGTCTCTGAAGGAGTCAGAGAATAAAAGCTCAGGAGGGATAGTTCCGTGGATAACGCATTGGAGCAGACCCAGGAAGGATTTGAAACGGAAGCACTTTGAAGCGGAGGAGATTTTTCAAAGAAGAGAACCGACGGTCAAAGTTCGTGGAGGAGAATCACGAGATCCCGCTGACCGTCCGATCGGGAAAGAGTTGCGCAGGAGTTGTCCAAAGGCGCAGGATAGAACTGGCCATCGGATCTCGGCCCATCGGGGTTCAGGGTTCGACGTTCGGCGAGGTAAGTGTTTTGTAATTTACCAAATCGCGAATCGCGATTTTCCGAGTTGACGGGAACCGTTGATCAGGGCAAGGACAGGTGGTGCGCGATCCCGCGAAGTCGGACTTCGGGGTTTCGGGGTTCGGAGCTTGGCGGGGTAAGGAATTTATACCTCGTAAAATCGCGAGTAGCGATTTCCCGATTTCGTGGGAACCGTCGATTGTCGGAGGGACAGGTGGCACGAATCCGGAGAATCGGGGTTTCGGCATTCGGGGTTTCCCAATGCAAAGAACTCGCGACAGTTGAAATCGCGATCCCGCGATCCCCGATTGCACGAGCGAAGGAGGTGACGGGGCCTGTGGGACCGGGGTTGCTAGTGGAGTACAGGTGGAAGCATATCTGCATATCGGAGTTCGGGGTTCGGGGATTCATAATGTAAGTGAATCACGACTTTTCTTGTGCCGATTTTCCGATAGGGAAAAATCCCGATATCCGAAAGGGTTGACCCGTTGACCATCGGGGTTCGGGATTTTGAGTTGCATGTGACTGCGCTCACAGAATTCGCGAGATCGCGAATTCCGATTTCCCGATTTTCGAAAGGGAGATCGCCGAAGGAGCTTACTGTGGGTAGCTCCCGAGGGGAGTTGGAAGAGTTTGTAACTCTTCGGGCCTGTGTGTGTTAAGGTCCTGGGGAACAGCTAGTGCCGAGGGCAGTAGGCGTTCAATCATCAGTGGCATCTGGAGGACAGTATCGTCAATATCATCTTGAACCATTGTCTGGTAGATTTACGAGTCATCGGAAGTTTTCTTCATCAGCAACATCATCATTCTCGAAAGAATGCTATCATCATTTGCATCAAATGTGTATCAGTAAAAATGATACTTCATCACAGCACTAGGCTGGCACATCACAGTACTACACTAGTTCAATGTCACAGCGGTTAAGTTGGTAGCTCAGTGTCAGTCACATCTTGCTTTACGTCTAACAACTAGGTTAGAAGCAAGTAATATCATCATCTCGCTTTACGTCTAACAACTAGGTCAGAAGCGAGGAATGACAGAGTCATGCTTTACGTCTAACAACTAGGTCAGAAGCATGACTCATCTTGCTTTACGTCTAACAACTAGGTCAGAAGCATGACTCATGTTGCTTTACGTCTAACAACGAGGTCAGAAGCAAGGAACACATCAACATCTCGCTTTACGTCTAACAACGAGGTCAGAAGTGAGGAATCATCTTGCTTTATGTCTAACAATTGGGTCAGAAGCAAGGAATCAGCGGCGTTATGCTTTACGTCTAACAACTAGGTCAGAAGCATAACTNCGTCATGCTTTACGTCTAACAGTGAGGTCAGAAGCATGACTCATCTTGCTTTACATCTTACATCGAGGTCAGAAGCAAGGATCACACGACGTCATGCAAAAACTTCCTTATCATAAATAGCTTATACAATGTTAAAGAGATAACTCAAACCAATACAGATAGTCCTCCCCATGAGATGCACCACTCTTCTTCTCCTCTCTCTAACTGGTAATTGCAGCTTGCCTCATAAGATAATGAGCAAGTGAGTTGTGTGTTTGAAGTGAGGCGCTAGCCTCTTATTTATATCAGACTGGCACGTGTGGAATGTCACAACTTGGCAGGGCCGATCTCTCACTCTGGGTGGGTAAACCCACCTTTAATTAATTCTGTGTCTTCCATTATAATTGCTGGGTCCGACTTCTTATTCTGTCCTTTGTAATTGTCCGATGACCAATCCGCAAAAGGGGATTTGGTCCTTATACAATTACCGACATGATTAATCCTCAATGGGGATTTAATCCAATAATAAAATAATAATAAGAATGCTCTTCGCAGTTACATTATTTTAACATGCGCAACTTTTTAGGTGGTTAGGGAGTTGAAAAGATTCACTTTTGCAAAACCCTAATTTTTGGGTATAGTAATATTGACGTTTTTTCTTTTGCAAATTGTGTTTCCTTCAGGTTGTCTCTGATACCATGTTAATGTTTATGCCATTATTATAGTTCTTTGCATTTCAATAGATAAGAGCATCATAAGAACAAGATCACTAAGAAATACACATTCACAAGAGACACAACATTTATCCTGGGAAACCCTCTAGGGGAAGAAAACCCAGCAAAAACTTCCTTATCATAAATTGCTAATACAATGTTCAAGAGATAACTCAAACCAATACAGATAGTCCTCTGCAAGAGATGCACCACTCTTCTTCTCCTCTCTCCAACTGGTAATTGCAGCTTGCCTCATAAGAGAATGAGCAAGTGAGTTGTGTGATAAAGTGAGGCGCTAGCCTCCTATATATACAAGACTGGCACATGTGAAAGGGTTTCACTGGTAGGGCCGACCTCTCACTCTGGGTGGGTAAACCCACCTTTAATTTAATTCTGGGTCTCAATAATAACTGCTGGGGCCGACTTCTTATTCTGCCTATTACAATTGTCCGATGACCAATCTGCAAAAGGGGATTTGGTCCTAGTACAATTACCGACATGACCTAATACAATTACCGACATGATTAATCCACAATGGGGATTAATCCTATGAATAAAATAACAATACTAATAAGAATACTCTTCGCAGTTACATTATTTCAACATATGACAGAACAGGGTTATAATAGATGCCATTCCGATCACTGTGTTTATTTTAAAAGGCTAGAAAATGGAAGCTATATTATCTTGCTATTGTATGTAGATGACATGCTTGTTGCAGGGTTTAATATCTAGGATATAAATATGCTCAAGAAGAAATTAGCGAATTCATTTGCGATGAAGGATTTGGGTGCTGCAAAGAAAATCCTTGGCATGAGAATAACAAGAGACAGAAAAAATCGCAAATTGAGATTGTCTCAGGGTGAGTACACTGAGAAGGTGTTGGAGAGGTTTAGAATGCAAAGTGCAAAACCAGTTAGTACACCTTTGGCCAACCATTTCAAATTAACTAAGGAAATGTGTCCCAAGACATAGGAGGAGATAGAATACATGTCTAGGGTCCCTTTTTCATCAGCAGTTGGCAGCTTGATGTATGCAATGGTTTGCACAAGACCAGATATTGCACATGCAGTGGGAGTTGTGAGCAGGTATATGAACAATCCAGGTAAAGAACATTCTGAGGTGGTAAAGTGGATTCTCCGGTATTTGAGAGGTACTACTACTCATGCATTATGTTTTGGAGGTTCAGACACTTTTCTATAGGGATATGTTGATTCGGATATGACAGTTCATAAAGACAGCAGGAGGAGCACCACAGGGTATGTTTTTACTATAGGTGGAACAACAAGAAGTTGGATTTCGAAATTGTAAAAGGTTGTTGCACTTTCAATAACAAAGGCAGAGTATGTTGCTGCTACAGAGGCTAGTAAAGAGATGATTTGGTTACAAAGGTTTATGGAGGAATTGGGAAAGAAGCAGGGGAATAGCAGGTTGTACTGTGACAATGAGAGTGCAATTCATCTTGCAAAGAACTCAGCCTTCCATTCGAAGACTAAGCATATACAATTGAGGTACCACTTCAGACGATCCACCTTGGAAGATGGACATTTGAAGTTGGAAAAGATACACACTAGCCAGAATCCTGCAGACGTGTTAACAAAGGGAGTAACCAGAGAGAAACTGAGTTCCTGCTCAGTTTCAGTTGGTCTTCAAGAATGAAGATGAAGATGAGAAATTTGCCAGGTCCAAGAAGGTTCAGAGTCCAACATATACAACAACAGTGGAGTTGTTGAGATCAGTCTCCAAGTGGGAGATTGTTGGTTGTGGAGCTTGATTATCTTCTTGATTCAGAGGTCCTTGCTTTTAGCTGTATTTATAACCCATGAAGACTTTACACCCCAGAAGTATGTACACTCTTCCACGCAGGGGAGTGCAGAGGGGGGGTACCCCCTCTGTGGGGTCTGGGGCGGTTCGAGGGTGAAGCTCCCGAAGGAAAAATTGCCTTGTAAATGTATATTGTAATTTCATTGTAAATCTGGACCGTTCATTATAAGGTCGTAGATCTAACGGTAGAAATTATGTTAGGGTTTTTTTTCCTAAAAGGCAACCCTCTGTTATGAGGGAAATGTATTGCGGCTATGCATTATGGCGAGGATTGTATTCTGAGAGAGGAGACTGTGAGAGAAAGAAGAGGAAGTTACAATGGGTTTTGCTGTAGGTTGTATCCCTTTATTTGCTGGATAATAATAAAGGAAGGACCTGGCAATTTCTCTGGTGGACGTAGCCCACACTGGGTGAACCACGTAAATCTGTGTCTCTATTGTATTGTGTATCTTCTGTGTTTTGTTTCCACATTTGTTTTATTTTATTGTTTCGCGGTCCTGTTTTTCCAACAGAGCTTGCTTAAGACCATTAAGAGATTTCTTAAGGCGACAAACAAGGCTAGAGTCACTCTGGACATAGCTAGGAGGTTGTTTCTTGTAGATTTCTTCTTGCAAATGTTCGTGCAAGAAGGCGGATTTAACATCCATCTGATGGACCTCCCATTTATGTGAGGCAGCAAAGGAAAGAACAAGGCGGATGGAATTCATTTTGGCTACAGGGGCAAAGGTTTCATTATAGTCAATTCCTACAACTTTGGAAAATCCTTTGGCAACTAATTGAGCTTTGTGTCTTTCAACACTTCCATCTAATGCCTACTTAGTTCTGTAGACCCATTTACATCTGATAAGTTTTCTTCCTTTTGGAAGAGGTACAAGATCCCAAGTATCGTTGGCCATTAAAGAACAATATTCTTCATTCATTTTGTATCCCAATCTGGATGTCCCGAAGCTTTTGCAAATGTCTCTGGATCATGAGTTTCTGAAACTTGAGCAAAAAGAGAAGAGGCTCGCTGGAACTGTGAATGTGTCCGACGCTGATCTGAAGGATCACCGACAAGATCACCACCTGCTTCTCGTGTTGAACAGACCCATCTAGGAAGCTGTGGAGCTTGTGCTGGTTCAGGTTCAAAGGACTCATCTGGAGGAAGGTGAGCAGGTGGAGGTGGATTTTTATCCTCACTGTCATCATCTGAAGAAGAAACCAGAATAGGAACATAAGAAGGCACAAATGCCGAAGATGGCTCGCAGGCCGAAGAAGGCACAATCATCGAATTAGGCTCGCAGGCCAAGAAGTTTTCATCAAATTTAACATCTCTTCTAATAATAATTTCATTACAATGTGGTTGAAGAAGTGTGTAACCTTTGACATCTTCAGAATAACCAACAAAAATACATTTCTCACTTTTAAGCTGCAATGCTTTCCTTTTCTCATCAGGAATGTGAGCCCATGCTATACTGCCAAATACACGGAAGTGACTTACATCTGGTTTAATTTTAGTCCAAGCTTTTTCCGGTGTTATATTTTTAAGAGCCTTTGTGGGAGTCCGATTTACTATGTAATTTCCATAGTTGATTGCTTCTGCCCAATACTTTAGACTTAATCCCTTAGATTGGATCATACAATTAGCGATTTCTTTTAATGTGCGGTTCTTTCTCTCAGCAACACCATTTTGTTATGGTGTATATGGAACAGTGTGTTGTATTTGGATGCCCTGTGTAGTGCAGTAACTTGTAAAATTATTGTTCACATATTCGCCTCCATTATCTGTTCTTAACTTTTGAATTTGATGTCTAGATTGCTTTTCTACAAGGGCCTTGTAGGCCAAAAACTTGTCAAAAACTTTGCTCTCAAGTTTTAAGAAGTAAACCCAAGCACGTCTAGAAAAGTCATCAATGAAAGTTAAGAAATACTTGCACCCAGAAAAAGAAGGAGAAGAGAGTGGACCACACAAATCATTGTGAACAAGTTGCAAAGGGCCCGAGGTGTGCTAAGAGGCACGTTTGTCAAAACTGTCCTGATGACGTTTGCCAAGAACACAACCGACACAAACACCATCTCTGCATGAAACAAGAGGAAGTCCAATCATCATCTGTTGATTACATAGTTGTTGCAATGAATGATAGTTTAGATGATCAAACCGCTCATGCCAAAGTTGTTCAAGTCATCGCTATGAGCAACAAAAACTGATGAAAAAGATGATGACCCAAAGTTGTCAAACTTGCACACCCTGGTAATATCATCAACAATTCCAGTTGGAAGAACATGCTTAGGATCTTTTAGATCTTTGATTAAAACTTGTTGAGGTGAAAACTCTACGGTTTTACCTTCACCTGAATGAGTGATTTGATATATTGATAGAAGGTTACAAGAAAGACTTGGAACACATAATACATCATTGAAATGACCGTTTTCTACTTGAACTGTTCCAGATCCTTCAACACTAAGAGTTCTATCATCACCAACAAATATTTTTTTGGTGTTACAATCATTTAGAGCAAAAAATATGTCTCTTTCCTTAGCCATATGATAAGATGCTCCAGAATCAATAAGCCACTCATCAGAAGAAGAAGTAGAAGTTGTATTGAAGGAGAAACTAGAAGTAGAAAGTGCATGTCCATGAAAAGAAGAAGAAGTGGAATCAATACTGATGTTGTGCTTTTTCATCGTTGCTTCTAAAGCTGCCGTCTTCTTGAAACATTTGGACTCATCATGACCATCTTTATCACAAAAGTTGCAATGTGTGTCAGTCTTCTTACTTTTATATTTTGCTCCTTTGTCACCATTAAGAGCGGACGCTGTCTGAGTGGGTTTGGGACCCTTATATTGCTTGTTGTTGTGGGGAGGATGTTGCTTCTTGGGATTATTGGGTTTATCTTTCTAATGGATGACTAAGCATTTGTTGGAGGTACCTGCAGTGCTGATCACTCCAAGTTGTACAAACTTATCTTGCTCTCTAATCAAAGCATCACAAAAGTTCTCAAGACTGGGTTTTTTATAAGCTGTCCCTAGAGCCTCTTGCATGGCATAAAAGGTAGATACGAATACAAAATATGCACTACCTAGCTTAGAAAAAATAAGATAGATGCAACAATCTTTTTCTATCTTTATCTTACATTCTTCACATAAAGTTCTGAGTGTTTTAAACTTAGATAGTTAATATTCAATGCAAGAAAAATCATTTGGACTTAAAGTCAGTACTTGATTTTCTAACTGTTGTGCTCGAATAATATTGTGTTTACCAAACACAGATTTAATNATGAAAAAGATGATGACCCAAAGTTGTCAAACTTGCACACCCTGGTAATATCATCAACAATTCCAGTTGGAAGAACATGCTTAGGATCTTTTAGATCTTTGATTAAAACTTGTTGAGGTGAAAACTCTACGGTTTTACCTTCACCTGAATGAGTGATTTGATATATTGATAGAAGGTTACAAGAAAGACTTGGAACACATAATACATCATTGAAATGACCGTTTTCTACTTGAACTGTTCCAGATCCTTCAACACTAAGAGTTCTATCATCACCAACAAATATTTTTTTGGTGTTACAATCATTTAGAGCAAAAAATATGTCTCTTTCCTTAGCCATATGATAAGATGCTCCAGAATCAATAAGCCACTCATCAGAAGAAGAAGTAGAAGTTGTATTGAAGGAGAAACTAGAAGTAGAAAGTGCATGTCCATGAAAAGAAGAAGAAGTGGAATCAATACTGATGTTGTGCTTTTTCATCGTTGCTTCTAAAGCTGCCGTCTTCTTGAAACATTTGGACTCATCATGACCATCTTTATCACAAAAGTTGCAATGTGTGTCAGTCTTCTTACTTTTATATTTTGCTCCTTTGTCACCATTAAGAGCGGACGCTGTCTGAGTGGGTTTGGGACCCTTATATTGCTTGTTGTTGTGGGGAGGATGTTGCTTCTTGGGATTATTGGGTTTATCTTTCTAATGGATGACTAAGCATTTGTTGGAGGTACCTGCAGTGCTGATCACTCCAAGTTGTACAAACTTATCTTGCTCTCTAATCAAAGCATCACAAAAGTTCTCAAGACTGGGTTTTTTATAAGCTGTCCCTAGAGCCTCTTGCATGGCATAAAAGGTAGATACGAATACAAAATATGCACTACCTAGCTTAGAAAAAATAAGATAGATGCAACAATCTTTTTCTATCTTTATCTTACATTCTTCACATAAAGTTCTGAGTGTTTTAAACTTAGATAGTTAATATTCAATGCAAGAAAAATCATTTGGACTTAAAGTCAGTACTTGATTTTCTAACTGTTGTGCTCGAATAATATTGTGTTTACCAAACACAGATTTAATATTGTCCCAAGCTTCTTTGGGTTGATCAATTGATTGAAGATGGAACATTAAATCAGGACAGATGAACATTTCGATTAATCCACATGCTTTGTCATTCCTATTATCGCATTTGACTTTTTTATCAGCATCAGTGGGTGCTGTTTCTTTTCCCAAGGTAATCCGATACAAGCCTTTACTTCTTAATAAATCCTCCATATGGGATTTCCATTGGAAGTAGTTGGTGTTGGTAAGCAAGAGATTACTTGTAGAAGACATCTTAAATATGCCGATAATATGGATTTAAAAACTGAAATTGATGATCTTGATGGAAAGATCTCGAAAAGTTAGGCGGTTTTAAAAAAAACGGCATTGAAAACAGACTTCGGATGTGAGAGTTATGCCCTTTTAAAAAAATGCATAAATGGTAACCAAAAGACCACATGGTGGTGCAAGTGGCTTTATGAAGTGGCCCACTTATATAAAGAGAAGTGGGGATCACTTTTACAATGAAGTTACTTTATAAAAGAAAAGTTGCATGCAAAATAAATAACTCTAAAATAAAATATTAAAGCTACTTATAATGACTCACTTTTATACTTGAAGTGAAATACACTTTACAATTTTAGCATGAACTTAAAAAAAAAAAAGTAACAAAAAGAGAGACTTGAATTGAAGACCTCTTACTCAATAAGACAACTTTTAACCAAATGGTCTAGTAAAACATATTGTATTGTTTAACAAGAGGATTGAGGGTGTTGTTGTAGTTGTGGAAGACGGCCTTGGAGAGCGTGCTACAATTTTTTTTTTTCACACAAGAAAAAAAATTTGCTTCTCGATGACCACAAGGGTTAGATCTTGGTTAGCTTACTCGAAAGATGCACCTTTTTCTATCTGTTTTTGATTTGCTGAGATGGCACAAGGCACGGGGCAAACGGCATACACAGATCTAAAAGAGTAGCAACCCGGAAATAAATAATATAAAACCGAAATAAAACCAAAATAATACTCTGCAAAAATTAAAAGAATGTGTATTCAGGCTTTATACCTCCGGATCTGACTGAAATGGCCGTATCTTTGGCAAACATAAACCTTTTTGAGTGAAACGAAAAGTGTTCCTAACTGAAACGAGCGCTCCGAACGCAATGGAATAGTCTTCTCAGCCCAGAAATGTACGAAAATGACAGAAAATGGAGACAAGACAACTCGGGTTCACGATCTCGATTGATAACAGGAGCGGGTCTTCAAACAGGCTCTGATACCATGTTCGACAACACAATTATTCCAACAGAGGACGAACACCTTCAGTAACTACTCACACAACTAGATCAAAGATCAACACACCGATGTTTTGACGTGGTAAAACTCCTACGGGGAAACATCCACGGCCGCAACGAACGCAACCACTTGGCGCTGTTTATTAATGCAAAAGAAAAAGATTATAGAGAGATTTTACAAGAGAGTTTCTCACAACCGATCATTGACAAATGACCCTCCATGCTCTTTAAATAGAGATCATGGACCAATTGGGTATTAAGCCACAGATCAATGGCCGTTAAGATCGAGGAGAATATGAACCGTTGGATCACTCTATGTCGGGAACATATCTTGATCGTCAGTTTTCCTAATGCATACTAAAGAAACACACTTTTACCCAACGACACATTAGACCAAATAGATCTTAACTAATTCCTAAGTGTCTAAATATCCTAACACATCTTCCTAAATTATCTGTTTCAAATGTATATACATTATCCCCTTTTTTCTTTCATGCCAAAACTAACTCTCGTGTTTCTAAGAATGTGTTATTTATCGAAGATACTCATTTAGACCATCATTATTTGTAGTTCATAAAGAAGAATGATATCTAGTCATATAAAGCCCAAGGTTTTAAGTTCTTGCATCTTTGTTGTGTACAAATGGGTACCACTCCTTTGTTTCAAAGAGGTCTTAATGCTTTTATATTAGCATGTCTTATGGATTCCGAACATTTAAACTTTGTTGAGGCAGTTCTTGATGCCATGCAAGCCTCCTTGCATGATGGCCCCATTTTTTTTGGTCTGTTTATCCTAATTTTGTTATATCTCCGTTTGACCAAATATTTTGGATGTCCTAACATTCCACTTATAGACTCATGGACTCACTATGAAACACAAATTTGAACATCTTGCTTTCCATTACCGAGTTGTCTGCCTTATATGCATACCATTCATGGGTGAAAAGAGTTAGGTAAAGAAGTAGAACACATTATTTTAACCCTAAATCATTGTACGCTCTCTGAACAAGTATTGTAGGTAGGCATCTATAGCCATGTCAATTCCCGAGGATCTGATTGATCTTTTGTTCATTGCTACACTCTAACAAACCCAAATCGTGGTGGTATAGTGCAATGAAGGTAATGCAAGGACCTTGCCATAGCATTGGACAACCTTTGAGGGCACATACACTGACACATTGAGCCTCCTTTGGTTCAAGTGCATTAGTATTTTGTTCTTTGTTTCTTTAAGAAGTTTCTTTAGTTGTTTTCTTAATTTTTACTGCTCCTTGATTTCCATAATTGTTAGATTACTTGCTTACTAGAATATTGTGAGATTATTTAAGGAACTTATTACCCCTCATATTCACATGAGTGGTAATTGTGTGATTCTTTATCACATGACACATTTTCAAGGGTAATTTCCTTGAGGATGGGTGAGGATAGTGATTCTTCATGATGGATTAGGTGGTTGAGTGTCTTCATTCATATTGCTTTCTTCATTTGTCACTTGTGATGGATGGTATACTCCTTGGTTGATGATGACATGCTCATTTGTTAATAATCCTTCATGACATTGCATGAGATGTTGGTTGATGGATGATGATGATGCTCATGGGTGTTGATTATCGTCATGCCTTGATTCAACTTGTTAGATGATGGATGCTAGTGCTTCATGGTGTTGCTCCTTGCATTGTTGGTGTGATATGATGATATGGATGAGTGCTTTAGTGTTCTAGATGTCTATTTACACTTATGATGGTGTTTAATGAAATAGACAATAGATTCCATGGAACACTCACCTTCTTGCCATTGGATGCATGATACTTGATGGTTGTAAGAGAGTGCCTTGAATTGTGATATGTCTATTGAGATTCTATTATGATCCTTAACATGCTAGACACTATATTTTGTAGAGCGTTCACTTCCTTTGGGCTTCTTGCATATTACTTGTTGTTTTGGGGGAGCAACCTAGGGTTTAAGGTAGTATTAGCATGATTGATGGCATCATACACTCTTGGTGAGGGCGCCCTAAGGGTTTGCTTGTCTATTGTTCTTTCATGATGATATTAAACACAATAGACACTTTTTCTCTTAGAGTGCTCATCTCCTTGGCCTACTTTGGAGCACCTTGGGGA
Source organism: Picea engelmannii (assembly GCA_009831015.1). Classification (NCBI taxonomy): domain Eukaryota; kingdom Viridiplantae; phylum Streptophyta; class Pinopsida; order Pinales; family Pinaceae; genus Picea; species Picea engelmannii. Next base: position 27,843 of record ML812422.1, read on the forward strand.
GTTTGATGGGGATTTTGATGGGGATTTTGATGGTCATATTCTACTGGACTCTTGTGATGGAGCACCCAAGCAAATTTGGTGTCTATTATGTTTCTACAGTGACATCTAATCATATAGAGAAGTCTTCTTGGTGAGTTCCCACCTCCTTGGCATATTTCTTAGCATCCTAGGGTTTCAAGGTTGATTTGGGCATGGTTGATTGATCATACTTCTTGGAAAGAGCATTCTAAGGCTTTATGTGTCTATTATGGTCTCATGATGATATCTAACAGGATAGACGCTTGATCTTAGTAAGCTCACCCCTCTTTCATGGATTTCCAACACTCAACACAACATATAAGGGGTTTTCAACACATGGATGATGACAATTGACATGTCACCTTTGAGAAAGAGTGCTTTGAGGTTTGAGGTGTCTATTGAAGACTTATGGGGATAATTTTCATGATAGACACTTGATTTCATGAATTGCTCCACTTCTTCATGGTTTCTCAGGCATCTTTGGTTTGATTGGAGGGGCCAACCCACTCCTTGTTGCATAGATGACTTCACTACTAGAGCGCTTGGCCTCATTCTTATGTTTTGAGGTTGACATAGCACTTTTTAATGATTTGACACCTCATTCACATGGAGTGCTCCATTGCTTGCACAAATGAGCCATTTCTCATGGATTAAGGCTATTAGATAGGTGTTATTACATGCATGTGGAGGTTGTTGAGCTTTGTTAACTTAGCACTTGATCTATGGTATCTACTTGTCACTAGTCAATTTTCTACCTTGAGATCCACCTCATCTACCTTGGTCCATGAATGATTTGGAGCCACATGTGCCACATGGAGTGTTTTTGTTGCATATCTTTTGGAGTTGGTTACCTTGGAGCTTGAGCATTCCTGGTCTACTTTACTAGAGCACTCCACTTGTTGAGGTGTCTATTTCCATGATGAGGACTTGAGGATGTCTTGCACATGTTTTCATGGCACTTTGTTAGAGATGTCCACTTGGGAAGTTGGATTGCACACTTGTTCATGCATTTGGATAAGGTTACCTAGCACACTTCTCCATGAGGGCTTCCTCTTTATTCTTGTGTCGATTTAGTTCTCCACCACTACATCTACCTTCGGATCATGCCACACATGCCATGTTGACTCATTCTTGCACATTTATTGGAGGAGATCAACACGTCCTTCTTTATTGAGGTTATTCCACTTCATACATACTTACTTCACACGTGTGGACACACTTCTAGAAGGGCACACTTGTGGATGAGGGACATAACTTGCTATTTTGGGAGCCTAGACTTGGTCTATCCTCAAACAAAGAAGGCGCCCAACTAATAGCCAACTAATAGCTCCTATTTTTGAATGGTTGTTGCAACTAACTCCTAGAGTTAGTTAGATGAGAGCTTCATTAAGAATTGTCTCCTAGAATATTTTATTGTAACCTCCTAGAGAAAAAATTGGATCACCACAAACTCTTGTCTATTTTGAGTAAGAAGCTTGTTGAGGAGGTTGGAGATGATTATTTTATCATTATTCCTAGGAGAACTAATGGATCTAGGAAAACAATTCGTTGTTTATTGTATGACGAGTTAGAGCTAAAACCTCTATAAGGGTTTGCTTTCTCCATTTGCAACGAGAATTGATCAATGGAAGAACTTGTGAGCAGGCTAGCTCCAAGCATTGGAGTGAAGGTACTTATTGTCTAAGTAATTGTAATTTTGTTTGTACAGTTTATTATGTGTGGCAAATGTTCTAGGCACACCATTGGTCGATTTTGCGTGCCGGTTTAGATTGTAGTAGCACCTTGTCTTAGAGAGGAGGAGTTAAAGCCCTATGCATCCATTGTGAGTAAAAGCTGACGCCTTGTCTCGGAGAGGAGGGGTTTAAAACCCTATGCATCCATTACGAGTAAAATCTTATGCCTTGTCTCAGAGAGGAGGGGTTTAAAGTCCTATACGTCCATTGCGAGTAAAAGCTTAACCGCTTCTAGACTAGTTTGCTTGTGGAGCTCCCATAAGTGAGTCCCTTCCCTTCTTTTCTTGTAATATTTGGTTTGCCAAGTTAGGGATGTTATAGGGCATGTCAATTTGGTTGCCTATAGCCCCTAACCCTTTATTAGAATAGCCCTCTTAGATTGCATACATGACCTCCATAGCCCAAGCAATAAGGCACTAGATACCTTTTCATTCATCACCGCCAAAACATTTTAATCTTTTCTGTTCCTCCTTTGTTTCATGTTGCTAAGCTCTCTTTACTCCGATTCCATACTACATGAACTGAGCCTAGTAACCACTCCCCTTGACTAAGGTCCATCCTTTGTCTAAAGTGCAGATGAGTGTTAGTGAGGTGACATTGGCCAACCTCTTAGTTCCACATGTTTTTACCTAGGTGTAGGACTTTGCATTTTTGGGTGACAGAT
>ML812422.1:68997-83745 GCA_009831015.1 Picea engelmannii
AGGGTTTTATGAGGAAACCCTAATTTTTCAAACTTCGAATTTTGAAATTATGATCCAGGGGATAGATGTGCTGGGCTGAGGCGAGTTAGCTGGTGCAGTCGGAATTTCAAAAATCCAACTTTTACCCCTTCAAATCTGATCTGTGGATTTCTGGACTGGTGCTTCTGGTTTTCTGGTACTTCTGGTACTCTGGTACTTCTGGTACTCTGGTTTTCTGGTTTTCTAGTACTTCGTGAAACTAGGGTTTCACTTTCTGGGTGATCTAGCCACTGAAAAGGTGTGCTCTAAGTGCCAAAATGATCCTTGGGGGAGGGCACAACTTTCTAGGAGGTTAGGGAGCTGAAAATAGATACTTTTTCAAAACCCTAATTTTTGGGTACAGTAACAGTGTCGTTTTTTCTCTTGCGAAATATGCTTCCTTCAGGTTGGCTCTGAAACCATGTGAATGTTTATGCCATTTTTATAGTTCTTTTCATTTCAATAGATAAGAGCATAATAAGAACAAGATCACTGAGAAATTAACATTCACAAGAGACACAACATTTTTCCTGGGAAACCCTCTAGGGGAAGAAAACCCAGCAAAAACTTCCTTACCATAAATAGCTTATACAATGTTCATGAGATAACTCAAACCAATACAAAAAGTCCTCCCCAAGAGATGTGCCACTCTTCTTCTCCTCTCTCCAACTTGTAATTGCAGCTTGCCTCGTAAGAGAATGAGCAAGTGAGTTGTGTGTTAGAAGTGAGGCGCTAACTTCTTATTTATATCAAACTAGCATGTGTGAAAGGTCACAATCTGGCATGGCCGACCTCTCACTTTGGGTGGGTAAACCCACCTACTATTAATTCTGGGTCTTCCATTATAACTGCTGGGGCCGACTTCTTATTCTGCACTTTGTAATTGTCCGATGACCAATCCGCAAAAGGGGATTTGGTCCTTATACAATTACTGACATGATTAATCCTCAATGGGGATTAATCCAATAACAATGATAATAATAATGACATGATTAATCCGTAATGGGGATTTAATCCAATAATCCAATAATAATAAGAATGCTCTTCGTAGTTACATTATTTCAATAATGATAAATAGATGCATATCAGAGTAATCACACCTGGGTTGCATCATTCCTCTGAATGTGTTTGATCTTGAGATCCTTCTGGATCTATGGCAATAGATCCCTTCTCCTGCAAATACTCTTTAAAGTTTAACCATTTAAACATATGTGAGTACATACCTCTGATAGCATTTGCAGGTGGTGGCACCATCTAGCAGCAGTGGTAATCATTACCAACTCTTTAAAAACTTCAAGGGTAACTGCCACTGGTAGTATGACTGCTACTGCAACTGGTACTGCATCTGCAACTGGTTCTGAGACTACAACTGCAACTTAGGGTTTTATGAGGAAACCCTAATTTTTCAAACTTCGAATTTTAAAATTCTGATCCAGGGGATAGATGCGCTGAGTTGAGGCGAGTTAGTTGGTGCAGTCAGATTTCTGAAAATCTAACTTTTGCTCCATCAAATCTGATCTGCGGATTTCTAGACTGGTGCTTCTGGTACCTCTGGTACTCTGGTACTTCTGGTACTTCTAGTACTTTGTGAAACTAGGGTTTCACTTTCCGGGAGATCCAGCCACTGAAAAGGTGCGTTGATGATGCCAAATTGATCCTTGGGGGAAGGCACAACTTTCTAGATAGTTTTAGGGATGAAAAGCTTCATTTTTGAAAAACCCTAATTTGCAGGTACGACAACAGTGTCGTTTTTCTCTTGCGAAATATGCTTCCTTCAACTTGGCTCTGATACCATGTTAATGTTTAAGCCATTATTATAGATGTTTTCATTTCATTAGATAACAATAGCATAATCCAAGATCACTGAGAAATACACAATCACAAGAGACACATCATTTATCCTAGGAAACCCTCTAGGGGAAGAAAACCCAACAAAACTTCCTTAATATAGATAGCCAATACAATGCCAAGAGATCTCTTATGCTAATACAGAACGTCCTCTCCTAGATATGCGCCAGTCTCTCTCTCCGTTGCCGGTAATAGATCAGAACTTGTCTCTCAAACTGAGCAAGTGAGTTGTGTCTAAGTGAGGCGCTAGCCTCCTTTATTTATACAAGTCTGACACATGTGAAGTGTCTCTTCACTGGCAAGGCCGACTTCTCAAACTGTGTGGGTAAACCCACCTTTATTATATTTCTGGGTCTCTTTAATAACTGCTGGGGCCAACTTCTTATTCGGCCTATTACAATTGTCTTTTGACCAATCCACAAAAGGGGATTTGGTCCTATTACAATAACCGACATGATCAATCCACAATGGGGTTTGATCCTATGAATAATATATCAATAATAATAAGAATACTCTTTGCAGTTACATTATTTTAACAGATAGTTATATTATTAATTATTATTCTAAGAGAATGTCTTCTCGATGTTGTCCAAACATCAACAATTGGTAGTGGGGAATCAACACTAGTAGTGGGATGCCACCTTCATGGCATTGACCCGGGCATAAGTGATGCAACGGGGGAGCTACGGTTTCAGGGTTTCCCTATCAAAGTTCTTGGTTTCCTTTTTAACTCTGCATTTGTTGGATTCTAGTTGAAGTTCGCCATTGGACTTTAGCATTTTGGCCCAAGGATGAGTGACAAGGGCGACATAGGGTAGGTTGCAATAAGGGATGGCAACAAAGCACTCAAAATGGGGGGTAGGTTCCAGAACCAAGATGGAAATTGCCTACTCGAAGAGGAAAACCAGTGAGGAAAACATAATTTCGCTCTATTGTTGATGGAAAACTTTGCCTACCCAGGTTTGATAAGGATCCAAGCTAGAAGAACAAACAAACTAGACTACTAAATAGGCAAGGAAACTCGAGATTGAACTAGAGGGCTCTGTTACCACACAATCTAGCACCTTAGTACAAAGCCTTCACAAGGTGCTAAGGCTAGTGGAACATCAGAAGATGTCACCACTATCACCTAGGGAATGATTTCACTCTCTTTAGTGAAGGAATAAATCCAACACAAGGAAGGCTTCCCTAATAGTCTCAAGGAATCCCTAGGCAAGACACAATTAAGTGTAAGGCCTTCTATGTAGCTATTCAATCTACCGCCAATGGAATAAGATAGACAAGGTAAGGATAAGGTGCTAAAATTATGCAATTTCCAGATTTGAATGGATGAGGATCTAGGGAAATTTGGAAGACCTATCAAGTCAATTTTAGGCTCAAGAGGATCCCCAAACACCACAAAAGAAGAAAAAGATATCGACTATTGTAAAATTTGAAAGAAAAATGATAAATTACAAGAGTAATACAAGTTGTGACATCAACCATACTCTATCAATTGGGTTTAGTTCGGGTGTTTGGGAGGAATGATCGTTATCCTCCCCACCCAAGTTCAATTCCCGCAAAGTGACATGTTGAGCTCTTAATGAGTATATTATTGTAATGGTTTCAAGCCTTGTTGTTGATTGAACTTGTGCCTTGAAGATTCTAGGGTTTACCCTGGGTACCATCCTCAAAATGAGGGGAAGTACTTGGGGGTTTTCCTTGATCTTTGTAACTTGCAAAAAAAATAACAATAATAAATTTAGCCCTTGAGCAAGTAATAAAACAATAAAACATACAAGCCTAAGCAATGGATTAAACTAGGGTTTTATCAACCAACACAATATGAATTATAAATGCATATAACAACCCTAAAAATCTAGACGTCCAACCCTAAAAGGATGAAATAACAAATCAACAATATAATTTGGGTTTTAAAGATGATTACTAAGTCAACAATATGCATGAATCTCAAAACGTCCAAGTCTTTTATTGCTGAAAATGAATATATTGTTGTTAATAAACTCTAATCTAACCCTAAAACAAGAAAAAAAGTGGAAATTTACAATTTTGTGATAGACTGTTAGGAGAATGAATAGTCTACTATATTTTTGGGCACATGGGCTCAATTAAGGACTCCTTTGAAGAGATGTAAGTGAATCTAGGGTGATATCTAGGGTTGTTCACTGCTAAACCTAGGAGATCCTCCTAGCCTATTACCCAGTCTTCAAAGATGATTCAAGTGAAGGTTCTTCACTAATAACCTTCCAAGAGTTTTGACAAGAAGGGCTTGTTCAAGAAAGATCCAAGAGAATGCACAACCATCACTAAAGAAACATCATTACACTTACATTCATTCATAAACAAAACCACGAGATAAAAATAAACCACTTCAAAAATCTTTCATCCATGAAACCCCTAGCAATGAACATCCATGAAGTAACAAAAGCATCCACAATACATCTTCTCCAAAAAGTTGCTCTAACTAGCCATCCATAGTGATTTCTATAAGAGAGAAAGTAGTAGTAGATAAGTAGTGGTAAATCTCCACAAGTAGCAATGATTTACAATTGAAAAGTGCTTTTCTTATTTATATGAGAAATCGAACACCCTTTTCATCCATTAGAAGCCCTAAAAACATAAAATAATGTCTTTATCTCTCACAAACCCTAGAGATAAGCCCAATATACATAAAATATGCATGATACAAGAGTGGATAGGTCACCAAGACCCCCAAAGATGCCTCCAAGATGAAGTGAAGAAGCTCCAATGTCAAATCGTTCACCATAAATGCATGCTAGAGGTCACACGTGTGGCATAAATGACCTCATAAATGGATGGCTCACCCCAAATGATATGTAGGGGGATAAAAAAATGAAATGTTTCCTTCAAGAGGTGCAACGTTTCATTTCCAAGTGACATATCATCCCCAAGAGGTGTGACGTCTCATAAAAAGCTGCCATATCATCATTAAAAGCTGCAACGTCTCCTCAAAAGGTGCAATGTCCCATCAAGTGGTGTCAAATCATCATCAAAGGTGCAATGTCCCATCATCAAAGGGTCACATCATACCTCATCGGTGTTATAGAGTCTCAACAAAGGAGCCCTATCATCAAAAGGATCAATGTCCTCCCAAAAATGTCGAGCGACCTCTCTCAAGTGGTTGGATGGCCTCCATTAAGTGTGCTAACAACCCGTCAATGTCTTCTAAGGACCATTGTGTCAATCAAGTATGTGGCCATGTGAAATCTATCGTCCAAGGAGGGGTTCATGTAGTCTAATGCACCATCACAACTGGAGGCATGTACACAAGTCAAATACAACATATAAAGTGAGCCATATCAATGGGAAAGCCACTAAATAGATCACATTAAGTATCCTCTTCAAACTTCACACTAACTCATAAAGTTATACAAATTTCCAAGTTTAGGTATGGGAGGATCATTATTACCCTATATTAGGTGTGCATGTTATTCCCATTTTGTGGATAACTAAGGAGATCATGTCTCGAGGCCCTCAGGTTGTAGATATGTAGTGTCAAGAGACTACATGACCAACAATACCCTTTTGCACAGATGGAAAACCCACTCACCACCACAGATGGTCACGGTTTTGTAGATGACATCCACCACACCAGCTGGCTTTCAGAAGGCAGTGGGCCTTTCTCCATGAGGTACAAGTAAGTATTATGGTGAGCCTCATTTCAATATTTAAGCCATTTGATTATGTTGTATCTTAGATTTATCTAGATTTCATGATATATGCTTGGACATTATGCCTTTTTCCCTGCTTCACCTTGGTGGTTGAAATTGTTCCCTAGTAAGTGGTTTTCCTTGGGGATGGGTTTGCTACTGAGAACTCCCTTAATGAGCCATCATACCGTTCCCGACCATACTTACCACTTTCCATCATTATTCACCTCCATTTCCTTATCTCTTGGGATTTTAGGGTGTATTGACCCAAGAAGGGGTTGTCCCTCATTCTATGGGAAGAAGGGGCTTAAGGCACATAGGGGTTGATGATTGGGTAAAAGATAAAAGCCTTGTATAAACTTTCCAAATGTTTTGCCCATGGATCACCCAAGAAAGCAATGAAACACTTATCTTTGAGTAAAGGGGACCCACAATATAATAAAGAATGCTTAAAAGGTTAATTGAAGGATAAGAGGTCTCATCACGAGCCGACCTATCACGCCCATGAATATCTAGTGGTATGACATTGCCATCATTTGGTCACCAAACCAGGGTAATGGTTCTCAGTTGCATGGCTGAGAGAAAGGGGGTCTCATCACGAGCCAAACTTCTCATTTCCACTAGGTGTTTGTGGGTGACATTACCATCATCTGGTCACCACACCATGGCAGTGACCTTCAATCTCTCCTTATGCTATATTGAAAGAAAATACAAAGAAAGAAAGATAAAAGGAAATTGATGGGCTTGGAAAAAGTGCATTGCAGACGAAGGTACCACACACCCTCTACAAAGGCACCCATGAATGAGACACTACAACCCCTTGTATGTCATGATCCTTATTCCCATTGAGTCTTGACCACAACCACCTCATCCACTTTACATGGCTTAGAGAGGGATCTCTTTGAAAATTTCCTTGACCTAGAGCAAGATCTACCCCATAGGACACCTCGTCAACCATCCCATATTCAAGCTTGACAAGTCGCATAGTGTCTTTGAACAGTTAATTGTTTGATATAGTGATCTTTGATGCACATGCTTAGGTGGCTTATTTATTGATTGGATTCACTTATCATGATGTTATGACTTGATTTTCTTGGAGGGCGTGCTCATTTGTCTTTACATGACCTAGTTGGTGGACAATTTTGGGAGAACAAGCCTAGCTTGGGCTTCTATGGGGCTACAAGCCCACAAGTTGGATGCCAAGGCCCGCATGACGGATGAGAAAGATCAAACTTGGAAGGCCTTGATAATGACTTGGACGACATAGCCCAACCCTCACTTGCCAAACGATTTGCCCAGGAGGGGCAAAACGTCCCCTTTTTGAGCTTGACGTCATGTTTGGGGGGCTAGGGCATGGTGGTGAGATGATATGCTTTGGCACTTGGACGTTTTGAGGGGTTTGAGGCTTTGACCATGAAGGAAGACATTTGGATGCTCGACACGTGGCTTTGAGAAGCCTTACTACCCTCCTACATCACCAACGACCTTCTCCTAGTGCCAAAATGTCCCCTAAAGGGATGACATCCATGTAATTAGGGTTTTATTTGTGCATAAAAGTAAAATTTTAAATGAATTTTTTAATATTACTTTGTTAAGGGGGAAAGATTAGGGATGTTGACCCCTAATCTTGTGATTTACCTCTTAATTTGTGGACAAGTCACCTTGGTGACATTTGTATAAATAAGAGATCATAAGATCTCATTTTAACATAACTCTCCCTCACTGTGAGAGGACTTGATTTGGATTTTTCGCTATCTTTGACAAGATTGCCTCTTTTAGCTCTTGTTTATGGCTATCTATTGATGAATGGTTGGTGGAAGTCTAGCGCTAGCCATGGATGATGTATTCTACTTCCTATGGTGGATTATCTTGGCATTTCTCTTGATCTTGGTATGGTCTTTTACTATTATGCTATCATTTTTTCAAGTCAAGTATTGTTATGCTAGGAGCTAAGTGGAAAGTATAAATGAATACACCTCCAACATAATCTTCAACATTTTATTGCTTCATATTATTGATTAAATAAGGGTTTGCTAAGAGAAGTATAAGGGCATACACCCTCTTAGCTTAAACCCTAGCTAAATAAACTTGCCTTGGGAAGTAAAAGGGCTTACACCCCCAAGGAGGTAGCTTCTCTAGCTCTTACTTCATTTGAATCTATTAACCCAATAGTAAAGGCACGAGGCATATACTTTTTGCATTGGAGATATAAAATCATTGCTTTGGTAAACACAAATTTTGATCTTTTGAAGTTGGTTTGCCTAATTGAGAGGAGTCTTCCCCTCTCTCCCACTACTTCTTGCTGTTGTTATAGAATTATATCTTCAGCCATTAGGGATAAGAAACCCTAACTCACTTGCTTGAATAACTCTCTTGTCAACCATTGGATTTTGCTCAAAGTTTGCACACTTACTCTCTTTAGTACAACACACTTTTTGACAAAGTTTGAGTGGATTTCAATGGCTAATTTTCTTGTTGTAATACACTAAATGTTACAACCATAAGGATGATATCATTTGCTGTAGACAAGTGTTTACAACAACCTTATATTTTTATGCTAGAATATTGGTTTTTCATCTTGAGTTTAGCTAATCATTTACTAGCCTTTCTCTTGCATTTTCTACTTGGTCTATATCATTTATTGAGCAACTCATAGTACCATATTATTGCTGATATATACTGTTATCTATTGCTGCAAATTAGGGACAACAAGCTTAACTTGTTGATCCAACTAACATATATCATTGCAAATTGTCTTTTCTTGTGTCTCAGGCAGGTATTTCACCATTTGTAGGTTATTCAACATACTTCACAACCCTTGGACCTTCTTAAGACTTCATTCCACACATTTCACATCACTTAGACTTGACCTCTAGGGGCTTCACTTCCATTTCCATCCATATCCATATCAATCCCCTTAGGGTCACTGAGATCGCTTCCTTAGAGTGACCTAGTCACCCTTGAAGTGCGGGACCTACATCGAGGTGACATTAGGTGTAGGATTCCCAAGTTGTAGCACTTGCTTTGTGGTTGGGTTGGGCTTTTCCTAACCTACAAATTGTGCCATAACATTTTGGCGCCGTTGCCGGGGAATATTTTGAGTCTTCTTCGTACCCTAACGACACTTTGGTAAACTATTCCAAAGCCTTTCCCTTAGCTTACCCGACGACTCCACCCGAGGGATGTTCCCTTTCCGCCTTTCTTGATGATTTCATTTTGAAACTTATCTGACGACTCCACCTTTCCATAACCCACTTTTCCCTTATCCTTTCCATCCTTTAGTGAGCCTTGAGCTCATCTAGCGACTCCATTGAGGTATTACCCTAAGTAATGGAACCATGGCGTCATGGGACTTACCATGGGCATTCCATAAGGTTTATCCCTCCTTTGATGTTCAAGATATTCCTGGATATCCAAACCATTACTCGACGGAATGGAGGGAAAATTTCCCCAAGTTTGACAGTGATCAAGCTCTAACAATCACCCATGTCATGAATTATATGAAGTATGTCTCGAGCTTAAATGTGGTACATGTAGATGTGCTGATGAAATTTTTTGTGTCTTCACTGGAATCAAGTCAAAGGGATTGGCTTGCACACTCATGTGATCCAAAGAGTATCCCTTCTTCTACAAAGCTCATTGAATAATTCCTCATGCATTATCGACCAACTACTCTAAGTTTGCAAGATGCTTTCCAAGAGCTCAAACACACTCTTTGCCTAGAAGTTTTTCCTATCGATGATGAAACAATAGATGAAGAAAATCTTGAAGAAGATGCCGATGAAGAAGATTTAGATGAGAGGTATGATGAAGATGAAGTATCTAATCTTCCACTTAATGAGGACATCCAGACCTCTGCTCCTGCACATCAAGAAGAGAACATGATGAGTTATAATCCTTTTGAGAACTTTGATGATGCTTTGTTCCATGACTGTGGAAATAAAAAAACTACCCAAAGGATCTCGATGAAGTTTCTCTTGCAGAAGGCTTGAACGAGACTTTGTTATCTGCTTTCCATTTTGAAGAAAATGAAGTTATCCAGCCTTGTGAGGAAGTGATCAACTCCTATGCTGCAGATGGATTCATGGAACAACCCTCATATATAGTTGACGAACAAATTGATGATTTCATACAGGTTGGGAGACGTAGATGGAATGTGAGTTGTTTCAATATTGATAGAGATCCCATTTATGACATTGAGGGTGGCTCTTAGGCAGAGGGTGTTGGGTTTTCATCATCAGAGGAGTGGTCCTCATACATATATGATTCATATGCTTGGCAACCTGGTGATGATATGGTTGCAAATTTGTTCCGCCCCTTCGAGGATGACTTGTCACACCATACTCAAAGTGATCCTCGGTCATCCTTTGGTACATACCCTTTTGAGGATGCATATTTGTTTTATGAGGAATTCCAACTATTGTGCTTAGATTTTGAGGAGTACCATGAAATGGCCACCTCAGAGCAATCAGAGAGTCATTCTTCAAAGCGGAAGTATTTTCATCTTGGAGATTTCCATGGAGATTCACAGGGGAAGAGGAATTGTTTTTCTACACTTGAGATTGTTCCTTACCTCTTATCCTCTTCTCCAAGAGACCATGAAATATTATTCCGATCTCTCATTTCCTCTCAACCCTCAACAAGCAATGAGTCTTTATGCGCGGATGAAGATGAGCCTTCGTCTACATATAGTAGCCCCCTTCAGAGATGGATTGATTAGTCTCGTGGCTACACTTTCAGGCGGGATGATCAGGCAGATGGTTTCTCTTTCCAGCAGGATTTCCTCCCCCCCACCCATCTTCATGAGTTTTATTTCATGATCGATTATATGTGTGCTTATACTCAGGATTATTGTGTGCTTAACTTATCTTTGTTGTATTATATGATTAAGCACATGGGGAGATACTTTGATGAGATGATCAAATGGTTGCACTGGTTGTATGACTTCACCTAACATCATCCAACATGTGATCTTCAGGGCCCCAAGGCCCCAGGTAAGTAGGTAAGTCATTTTGATTCCCTACATTTGCATCTTGATTGCTCATATTAGTTTAGATGCATTTCATTTTCATTTATGCTCTATTTGCATATTGATTTCATGCTTAGCTTAAATTTTTTTGAAAAAATGTCAAAATTTTCTTTTTCTAGCTTCGTTGGTTTTCATTATGATCATATGAGAATAAGGATGAGTAGGCTATCCTGCACTTGACAATTTAATGTTTCCTTGCAAGCACAGGTCTACCAAGAGATGCAGCGGTCCTCATGCACTCTATGACAAACACATGTCCCCAAGTAGGAGCCAAATGTTATCCCCATTTTGTGGATAACTAAGGAGATCATGTCTCGAGGCCCTCAGGTTGCAGATATGGAGTGCCGAGAGATTACATGACCAACAATATCCTTTTGCACAGATGGAAAACCCACTCACCACCACAAATGGTCATAGTTTTGCATATGGCATCCACCACAGCAGCTGGCTTCTGGAAGGCAGTGGGCCTTGCTCCATGAGGTACAAGTCAATATTATGGTGAGCATCATTTCAATATTTAAGCCATTTGATTATGTTGTATCTTAGATTGCTCTAGATTTCATGATATATGCTTGAACATTATGCCTTTTCCCTTGCTTCACCTTGGTGGTTGATATTGTGCCCTAGTAAGTGGTTTTCCTTGGGGATGGGTTTGGTATTGGGAACTCCCTTAGTGAGCCATCGTACCATTCCTGACCATACTTAACACTTTCCATCATTATTCCCCTCAATTTCCTAATCTCTTGGGATTTTAGGGTGTATTGACCCAAGAAGGGGTTGTCCCTCACTCTATGGGAAGAAGGGGTTGAAGGCCCAGAGGGGTTGATGTTGGGTAAAAGATAAAATCCTGGTATAAACCTTCCAGATGCTTCACCCAAGGATCACCCAAGAAAGCAATGAAACACTTATCTTTGAGTAAAGGGGACCCACAATATGATAAAGAATGCTTAAAAAGTTAGTTGAAGGATATGAGGTCTCATCACAAGCCGACCTATCACGTCCATGAATATCTAGTGGTATGCCATTGCCATCATCTAGTCACCAAACCAGGGTAATGACTCTTAGTTGCATGGCTGAGAGAAAGGGGGTATCATCACGAGCCAAACTTCTTATTTCCACTAGGTGTTTGTGGGTGACATTGCCATCATCTGGTCACCACGCCATGGCAGTGACCTTCAATCTCTCCTTATGCTATATTGACAGAAAATACAAAGAAAGAAATATAAAAGGCAATTGATGGGCTTGGAAAAAGTGCATTGTGGATTAAGGTACCACACACCCTCTACAAAGGAACCCATGAATGAGACACTACAACCCCTTGTATGTCATGAGCTCTATGCCCATTGAGTCGACCCCAACCACCTCATCTACTTTACATGGCTTAGAGAGGGAGATCTTGGAAAATTTCCTTGACCTCGGGCAAGATCTACCCAATATGACACCTCGTCAACCCTCCCATATTCAAGCTTGAAAAGTCGCATAGTGTCTTTGAGCAATTAATTGTTTGATATAGTGATCTTTGATGCACATACTTAGGTGGCTTATTTATTGATTGGATTCACTTATCATGATGCTATGACTTGAGATCCTTGGAGGGCGTGCTCATTTGTCTTTATAGGACCTAGTTGGTGGACAATTTTGGGAGAACAAGCCTAGCTTGGGCTTCCATGGGGCTACAAGCCCATAGGTTGGATGCCAAGGGTCTGCATGTTGGATGAGAAAGATCAAATTTGGAAGGCCTTGATGATGACCTGGACAACATATCCCAACCCTCACTTTCCAAACAATTTGCCTAGGAGGGGAAAAACATCCCCTTTTTGAGCTTGACGTCATGTTTGGGTGGCTAGAGAACGGTGGTGAGATGATATGCTTTGGCACTTGGACGTTTTGAGGGATTTGAGGCTTTGATCATGAAGGAAGACATTTGGATGCTTGACACGTGGCTTTGGGAAGCCTTACTACCCTCCTAAATCACTAGCGACCTTCTCCTAGTGCCAAAACTTCCCCTAAAGGGGTGACATCCATGTAATTAGGGTTTTATTTGTGCAAAAAGGTGAAATTTTAAATGAATTGTTTAATATTACTTTGTTAAGGGGGAAAGATTACGGCTATGGATCCCTAATCTTGTGATTTACCCCTTAATTTGTGGACAAGTCACCTTTGTGACATTTGTATAAATAAGAGATCATAAGATCTCATTTTAACATAACTCTCCCTCACTGTGAGAGGACTTGATCTGAAATTTTTGCTATCTTTGGCAAGATTGCCTCTTTTAGCTCTTGTTTATGGCTATCTATTGATGAATGGTTGGTGGAAGTCTAGCGCTAGCCATGGATGATGTATTCTAGTTCCTATGGTGGATTCTCTTGGCATTTCTCTTGATCTTGGTATGGTCTTTTACTATTATGCTATCATTTTTACAAGTCAAGTATTGTTATGCTAGGAGCTAGGTGGGAAGTATAAAGGCATACACCCCCACCATAGTCTTCATCATTTTATTGCTTCATCTTATTTATTAAATAAGGGTTTGCTAAGAGAAGTTAGCTCTTGTTTATGGCTATCTATTGATGAATGGTTGGTGGAAGTCTAGCACTAGCCTTGGATGATGTCTTCTAGCTCCTATGGTGGATTATCTTGGCATTTCTCTTGATCTTCGTATGGTCTTTTACTATTATGCTATCATTTTTTCAAGTCAAGTATTGTTATGCTAGGAGCTAGGTAGGAAGTATAAAGGCATACACCCCCACCATAGTCTTCATCATTTTATTGCTTCATCTTATTGATTAAATAAGGGTTTGCTAAGAGAAGTATTGAGGCATGCACCCTCTTAGTTTAAACCCTAGCTAGAGAAACTTGCCTTGGGAATTAAAAGGGCTTACACCCCCAAGGAGGTAGCGTCTCTAGCTCTTACTTAATTTGGCTCCATTAACCCAACAGTAAAGGCACTAGTCATATACTTTTTGCATTGGAGATATAAAATCTTTTCCTTGGGAAATACAATTTTGATCTTTTGAAAGGTTTCTTGCTTGAAGTTGGTTTGTCTAATTGAGAGGAGTCTTTCCCTACTAGGGCGTCCCCTCTCTCCCACTACTTCTTGCTGTTGTTATAGAATTACATCTTCAGCCATTAGGTATACAGAAACCCTAACTCACTTGCTTGAATAACTCTCTTGTCAACCATTGGATTTCGCTCAAAGTTTGCACTTACTCTCTTTGGTACAACACACTTTTTGGCAAAGTTTGAGGGGATTTCAGTGGCTGATTTTCTTGTTGTAATACATTGAATGTTACAACCATAAGGTTGATATAATTTGCTGCAGACAAGTGTTTACAACAACCGTATCGTTTTATGCTAGAATATTGGTTTTTCATCTTGAGTTTAGCTAGTCATTTACTAACCTTTCTCTTGCATTTTCTACTTGGTCTCTAGCATTTATTGAGGAGCTCATACTACCATATTATTGCTGATATATATTGTTATCTATTGCTACAAATTAGGGACATCAAGCTTAACTTGTTAATCCAACTAACATATATAATTTCAAAGTGTCTTTTCTTGTGTCTCGGGCAAGTATTTCACCATTTGCAGGTTACTCAACATACTTTGCAACCCTTGGACCTTCTGAAGACTTCATTCCACACATTTCACACCATTTAGACTTGACCTCTAGGGGCTTCACTTCCATTTCCCTCCATCTCCATCTCAATCCCCCTAGGGTCATCAAGATCGCCTCCCTAGAGTGACCTAGTCACCCTTGAAGTGCGAGACCTACATCGAGGTGACATTGGGTGTAGGATTGCCAAGTTGTAGCGCTTTCTTTGTGTTTGGGTCGGGATTTTCCCAACATACAATTTGCGCTATAACAATGCCAATACCTAGGATAAAGAGTATTTCCCAAGAAATCTATCAAGGAGTATGTGTAATGGCATATGGTATGGTTTGGGGTTTACTTCATGGGTGGTGGCATAGTCATGAATGGTTGTGTATGATAGTCAGCCTCATGAGCGCCTTAGTATAAGGGAGCGCTTAAGAAATGGGTTACCCTTTACTTGACATTGTGTCTTTACAAACCCCTATTTTCCTTTTTCTTTATTCATTCAACCTCTTTTGGCTTTTGATTTTCATTTGCTAAGTCCTTTTGTTAGGTAGGAATTCATTGCATAGGACTTGGGGTGATGGCCT
>ML812422.1:118632-146001 GCA_009831015.1 Picea engelmannii
ATATATAATTTTTTTTTTTAATTGCCGTGTTGTGTTTTATTATAATAGTTTGTGACATATAAATGAGAAGGTTAAACTATTATATTTAAATGTGTTATTTTTTAATTGCTTATATTGTAAATATGGGTAAGTTTATGTAATTTGGATTTTGGAGGAATTAGATTATTGAAGTATATTGTTCATATTGTAAATGTGTGAGTAAGTTTATGTAATTTATGTAAATTGAATTTTAGAGTATTATAAAATTAAAGTATATTTGGATAGAGAATAATTTATTTATTTTGGCTATGAAATATATATTTTGGGGAAATTTGTTATATTCAAAGTAAATTGGATTTTGCAGAAATTTGAGGCTTTGTCAACACATGACTTCAAATCCTTATAACAATATAATTAGTAAGAACCCAAATAATCATTTATGGAATTTAAACTTTGGTGAGAAAAATAACACTCTAAATGACCATCCAAACTAAATCCAATTAATATACCAAAAAATAAATTAAAATTAAAAATCAACTTTTACATATTCCTTATAATGTAGTCACGAACTATTATTTATTAAAATTCTTAACCTACAAAAACGTTTTCCTTAAAAAATGAAGCAACACCCATTTTGTGGTGGAATGTATGAAAAGTTGTTCAAAACTAATACTTAAGTAACATATTTCTTCTTGTTGAAATGGTGCAGATAGTGGAAAATCTGGTTGAGTATGTTGGATTATCGAGAGGGGAGGGAGGGGATTGAATCAGTAATAGAGCAATTTAATGATTTTTAACCACAAAATGCAAGTGTTACCCAAAACACCTGTTTTAGACTAGTTTCAGGAATAGCCACAAACCCTGTTTTTCACGGAGTGTAACTCCAAAAATACAACGACACACAAGTTGAAATTTTTATCACAGCTACTTGGATATGTTTTCTCAACGACCTCTGGATTTCATGGTCTGAATCATTCTAGAAAAAAAGTTATTGCGAAAATGGTGAGATGACCTGTAAATAACACACCTTAGAAAACATCATCAAAAGAAATTAACCTCCCTTGAATTTCAGCCTTTTTAACTTCACCTTTCCTCTGAAATTCGCCTTAGATATCCTTTGGTTACCTCAGTCACTTGTAGATATTCAATCTGCTCAAGTGTGATTAAAATGAGAGACCATTTCCTCTTATTTATACTTTTATGTAGCTTCTTCAAGGGGTTACCTTCTAACCATCTTAAACCACTTTCTTTATTTTAGGGCTAACCCACTTCTAACCACTTGTTCACTTAGTAATTTCTTCATTAACTTTATTATTTAAATATTTTCTTTTGTATCCACTTTGACTTATAGTACACTCATCAATTCACTTTATTATTTAAACCATTTCTTATACTTTTATGTAGCTTCCTCAAGGGGTTACTTTCTAACCATCTTAAACCACTTTCCTTATTTTAGGGCTAATCCACTTCTAACCACTTGTCCACTTAGTAATTTCTTCATTAATTTTATTATTTAAATAATTTCTTTTGTATCCACTTTGACTTATAGTACACTCATCAATTCAGTTTATTATTTAAATAATTTCTTATACTTTTATGTAGCTTCCTCAGGGGTTACCTTCTAACCATCTTAAACCACTTTCCTTATTTTAGGACTAACCCACTTCTAACCACTTGTCCACTTAGTAATTTTTCTATTAACTTTATTATTTAAATAATTTCTTTTGTATCCACTTTGACTTATAGTACACTCATCACTTCACTTTATTCTTTAAATAATTTCTTCTTTGCAACCACTTTGACTACTTTGATCTTTTGGGGTTTCTAGATGACTCATGAGGGTTCTCCAACTTCACATGGCCATAACTCTCTAACCGTGAGGAGTTATGTGACGTTCCACATACCACCGGAAATGGCATGACATGTACTCTCCATCTAGAATAGTTTTACCTTAAAATATACTAAAACTCATACCATTATACATCAAACAAACTTGGGCCCATTACCCAAACCTTTGTGCTACCAGAATTCGCTACCCGACTTTCTTCAAGGGTTGACATCAATGAAATCCAACCCAAATAATCAATAGGGTACGCATGAGCATTCTCTTATGGAGTACTAAGAAGTAACATGATGACATTAGCACAGACAAAGGTGAGGTTTTGAACCAAATCCCGAGGAAGATGGATTCAAAAGGAGAATCTTGCAAGGTTGATTATGATGACGAGGTGGGATTTTTGGAGGAGGTCTTTGTATCCGACAAGGACTTTGTAAGAATCTAGATGGACCAACGATCTCAAGCGATGAGACAACATGGGTCGTTGGATCCCCATGAATTTTTTTTTAATGGAGTTCTAGATCATAGGGTGGCATGACATTTATTTCCTACGCATGCAAACACTAAAGACTCCTATCTTGAGGGTAAGAAGGTAGATCCAACACATGCATGTGTTAATGTGCCTTGATTAAGCTCCCCTCTTGCTTATCCTTTTGTTACGAAAGGTGGCGATCATGCCCAGAGATAGGAAAGGTGATCCTTCTGTTTCTAAAGGTGAGGAGTGTGCATCTTATTCCAGAGATAGAAAAGGTGAGGACCTGGAATTTGCATCTAGCCCTCCGAGGAAGCCGAAATGAAAGCATTGTAAAGAAAGTAAACAAAAAAAAATGGTGGTAGGGGATGCCATTTCGTTCGATGAGATTCCTGATTTAATGGGTAAAACAACCGTTGAACATTTATGTGAAAGGCTATTTTCTCGAATGCGCTTTGTAAATGGATAGATGAGAATTGGTTTGGAAATCTGCGATACATACTTGGTTTCCACACCCTTTCTAGAGGGTGGATTTGTTTCAAATTCCGCTCCATGGAGGATTGATCTATTTTTAGTCATATTTGGGGCCGGGGACCCTACGGGTTGGTCCTCAAGGAATGGTCAGTCTCCTTCGATCCAACACGCAACCCTTTGGCCCTGACAAAGGTTTGGGAATTTTTTCTCAATATTCCGTTGATTTTTTGGCATGCATAAATGTTGAAGGCCATTGGGAATAAAATAGGGAAATTCTATTATTTGGAACCAGAATGGGACACTAAGTTGGATCATCGATGGGCTTGGATTTATGTCGAGGTGGAAACTGGGACAGTTTATAAGATAAAATTGAGTTGATGACAGATGTGGTAAGGTTTCACATGGATACAAAGTATTGACTATTGGAAGGTTCCATTCTAGTGCTTTCGGTGGCATGAGGTTGGTCACCTTCAAGCACAATGCAAAAGATACCCTTCCCAGTTTCTGCGTTTTGGAAAAATATGGAAAAGAAAGACCCAAGAGGACAATGCTTGTGAGGAAGGAACTTATTCAGGATTTCGGGAAACCAATAGCGAAGCTGCAGAAAAGAGGAAGGCAATGCCAATTTCCTCTTCTTCGGATAAATGTGGTGGCGAGTCAGATGGAAAGGGATTGAACCTGTCTCTTTCTCTTTGAAAAAGTTATTTAAAAATGTCTACTCGTCAGTTTTCTACTGTTTGTGGTGTTGAAGTCAGTTCCCTCTCTTCTGTCAAGCCTTCATCCTCCCTCTATTTGGAAAATGGGTTATCATCCCCCCATGAGAGGCTTTCTAGTGTCTCCCCTAAGGAGAATATTCCATCCTCTTTGTGTCGGGGAGATAGGACCCTTTCATAAGTTCCTCGCCCCAGGTCTCCCATTCCTTAAGGGGATGCCTCAAGCGACAACATTTTCTCCAAATATTCTGTCAAATCGGATTACCTTCTTAGGTCTAGAGTCAAAGTAGGCTAATAGGGGAGTTTGGTTTTTGACAGGGCTCCGAGAGGACATGTAGGTAGAAAATAATTTCTATCAAAGGCTCAAATGAAATAAACAAAGGAGGTGCAGGATGGTAGGAATTTAATGATCTATTGGGTCCTTAGAGAAGATTTGGACCATCAAAATATTCCCAAATGATTTTTCTCTCTCTAAATATTATAGGGGTTGGGGGAGCCCACAAAATTTTATCCCTCAAACGACTAGTGCTTTTTCAAAATTTGGATGTAATTATTATTCACAAAAAGTATGTGTGTTAGGGATAAAGCAGAGGGTTTTTTCAAACCTTGGTTGAAGGATTGGTATTTTTTCCCCTCGAATTCGGATGGCCTCTCAGGGCGTCTCCTTACAACATGGAGGTCTAGCTTTAGAAGCACCTCCTCGATGTAAATTTATTTGGGGTTGGTGGTGGAGTTGGTGGATCCTTTTTTAAAGTTTTCTTTCAAAGTGGTAAATATTTATGGGCTGTATTTCGAGCGTATTCCCTTTTGGGAAGGGCTAGATTCTTCAAGTGTATTGTAGGGAGACAATATTGTAGTGGGAGTGGATCTAAACTTCATAGTTTCCTCACAGGGAATATGGGGGGACCACCCAAGAAAATATTATCAAGAAGGTTTTTTTTCAAATTGGATTTCAAAGAATGCACAAGTGGATGTGGCTTTGTAGAAGATTTCTCAAACACAGAGAAACGAGTGGAAAAGAAAGGACCTAATTTTTAAAGGACTTGACTGTTTTCTCATCTCTGAAAATTTGTTTCTAAATTCCTGGGGCATTTCGTCGGGGGTCTTAGAGGATTGGTTTCTCTCACCACATGCTAATATTCTTGAAAATTGTCAATTTGGATACAAGGAAAAATCCTTCGCTTTGAAATTAAATGATTCTTGGTTGTAGGAAGAGGAGTATCTCTCTCTAGTGTCGAATGATTGGGTTCCCTTAACAAGAGTTGAGGGTTCCTCCTACACGAGTCAGTTCTCAACCATTCTAGGAAAGATAGGAAAATTGGCCAAAATTTGGGCCAAATCTTTCCAAGAGTGTGCTCATTCTAGCCTCAAGAACATCGAGAAGGCCCTAAATTTTCTCCTGGCAGAAAAATTGACGGGTTCCTTAATTCAGGATGAAGAGTTGGAGCTGGGGAGACTTTTAAAAAGGAAAAAAAACTTGTTACTTTTGGAAGAAAAGATATGGAGGCTTAAATGCAGGGTTGTTTGGTTGAAAAAGGGGGATAGCAATACAAAATGTTTCCATAGATATGCTCAACACAGAAAGGCTTGAAATACCATTGGTGATATTGAATATTTTCACAGAGTTTCAGTGTTCTCGAACGAGGAAATGGTAGACACAAGAGTTGAGTTCTTTAGTTCCTTGTTCAAAGAAACACCAGGTTGTCACATTGCAAAAAATATTAAATTTATTGACCTTTTTCCTAAAAAAATACGGAGGAAATGAGCGAGGCTTTGCTAGAAAAGGTATCCGAGTAAGAAATCCTTGACTGGACTGGATTGGACGACAATGTCTGGGGAATTCTTTTTAGGTTTTTATGACTTCCTCAAGGAAGATTTATTAAAGGTGGTTTTGGAATCACAAGATCCTGGAAGGATCTTTGATCCTCTCAACAAAAATTTCCTAGCCCTTATCCCCAAGAACTCTGAGCTGACCACTTTTGATGACTTTTTCCCAATCTCCTGTAGTAATCTGGTTTACAAGTTAATTTCCAAGATCATCACGAATAGGATCAAACCTATTCTAAGAGAAACCACTTCAGAGGAATAGTTTGGTTTTTTGTTCAAAAGTCAAATCCATGACGTTGTGTCCCTAGCCCAGGAAGATTTGCATTCAATAAAATTTCAAAAATTCCCCTCCTTTGTTCTTAAAATTGACCTCTCTAAAGCCTACGACAAAGTCATTTGGACTTTCCTTAGACTTAATTTGATAAAGATGGGGATGGATCTAGTTACGGTTAATTCGATTATTTGGTGCATCGATTCTACATCTTTCGTTGTGCTTATCAACTATGCCCATTCAAAGTTCTTATGTTCCTATATAGGGCTTCGTCAAGGTTTCCCTCTATCACCCTTTCTCTTTTTAATAGTGGAAAAAATCTCAAGAATAATCATACAAGAGGCACAAAATAAATTTTTTATGACTGACTTGTTATCCCCTAGCCTAGGATAACTAAGGAGATCACGTCCCGAGGCCCACGGGTCCCATACATGGAGTATCGAGAGCCAGACAACTTGAGAATGGCCCCGGAGGGCCCCTCTTTTCTTCAGTGCAATCCACTTATCACCCGCAGTAGTATCCATCCCACCAACCTGGTCCTAAAGTAGTAGTGAGTCTTGCTCCATGAGGTAATGAGTCCGGGTATCATGGTATGTATCACTCTGATTTATTAAGCACTTGAATATGTTGCATTGAATTCTTCTTCATTTCATTACATTTTCTTGGAAATTATTCTCTTTGCCTCGTTCATACCTAGAAGGGTGACATGGTGCCCTAGTAAGTTGATCTCCCTTTAGGATGGGTTTCCACTGGGTGGGTCTCTGAAAGGTCATCGTCTGTTCCCTCCATACTTACCACTTTCCATATTTATTACTCTCATCTCCCCTACCTTTGTTTGGGGATTGGGATTGGCTACACTATGAAGGGTTGTACCTTACCTCATGGGAAGAAGGGGCTAAAGGCTCAGAGGGTAAAAGTAGTTGGAAAGAGTTAAAAACCAATGTTGAAACCTTCGATATGCTTCGCATAGGGATCCCTGATAAAGAAATGAAAAGATTCTAAGTAAGAAAAGGGGACCCATAAGATAACATAAAAACTCAAGTTACTAGTTGATAGATAGGAGTTCTCATCACGAGATGACCTGTTATGACCATCGGCATGTAGAGGTATGACACTACCATCTATCTGGTCACAAAGCCAGGGTAGTGGCTCTTGGTGGAATAACTAAGATAAAGGGGGTCTCATCATGAGAAAACCTTTTCATTTCCGTGAATTGTTTGTGGATAACGTTGTTACCTCTGATCATCAAGCCAAGACAATGGCCCTCAACTATTTCCTTGAATCACAAGAGAAAAATATCAAAATAAATAAAGCTAAGAATAAAAGGCAATGAATGGGCTAGGAAACAATTGCATTTATGACACGGTGTAACTCTCCCTCTACAAAGGCACCCAAAGGAAATACTCTACATTTCCCTGTTATTACATGCACTCCATGCCCAAATATTTACCCCATGCCACCTCATACACTTACATGACCTGGACTAGATCTCACTTGAGAAACACCCCAAACTTAAGAGAGGTTATATCAATAGGACACCCCGAGACCTTCTCCAAACCTAACTTGTCAAATTGCATAACGTCTTTGAGCATTTGTCTGCGTTAAGGGGGGTTTGATGCACATGTTTGGGTAAATTAATTATTGGATGTAATTTACATGCTATGATCCCTGTGACTTATGAACCCCTAGAGGGTGTACTTGTTGTTGTTGCAGGACCTTTCTTAGTGGACAGGTACACATGAGAGAATGATTAGCTCAGACCTTCATGAGGGATTAAAGCCCACAAATGGACGCTGAAACCCCAACTAGGGGTAAGAAGAGATTGAAAACTTACACCAGGAGAAAGAAGGACATTGCCTTTGGAGGCACCTTGGAAGACCTAGACCCAATGGATCTTTCTTTTCCCACATGGACGTTAGCCCTTGAGGGCCCTAGACGACACCATGATATCCCTAAACGTCATACATAGCTAGGGTTTCATCTTGGATGAAATTTATGAGGCATTAACACATATGGGAAGGGTTTCAGGCCTTTGGAGGCCCAACGTTTCACCTTCCTTGCCCAATTTTCCATACTTGGGGCTCAACGTCACCTTAGAGGGGCATGACATCACCCCTGGAGTGATTTTTAGATGTAAATTAATTTTATTTTGTCCATATTTAATTTGTGTAAAAAATTGACCAGGTCGACCCAATAATTATGAATTGAAATTAATTTTAGGTTAAATTTTGTATAAATAAACAAAAAGTGACATTCATTTTAAACACAACTGGTCATTGGAGACAAGAGGTCTAAAATTTGCGCCCGGTTAGGGTTATTGGCTGAAATTGTGAGGCACCAGTCTTGTTTAAGGCCGCGTTTTGCAACTTGGATCCATTTTTGGAAGTTTTATGGTGATCTTGCATGGTATTATCATGATTATTCTTGGTTCAAGTAAGTGAAATCTTCATTTTTTCATCTATTGAATGGTTTTATTTGCTCATACAAGATTATGAAATTGCATGGTGTATTTAATGCTTGAAGTAAGAAACTTAAGTTGCTACTTTCTGACTTTTTATTTGCCAAGCTTTTCACTAAATTGATCTAGTAACTAGTGAAACCTTAGAGCCCTAAATTTCTAGCACTCTAAGGGTTTTGTACTTGGTTATTGTTGCATAAGTTTTACTCCATAAAAAGGATAAGGAGAGCAAGGTGCTAGGGCCTAGAATTTCCTACACCCTAGCATTTTGTCTCTTGAGGTTAAAATCTAGGAGGACTTAAGTTTTTTTTGACGAAAACGGTTATAGATTATATTAAGGAAGTGGACTGGCCACATATTCGATTACAAAATGGCCTCGAATTTCTTCCGTCCTTCCTTTCTGAAACCATTCTACTTCTATAGATATATACTTGTGTCCTGTTCTAGGTTCTAAAAACCTTCTTAAATTGCTAGATTATTTACAGCAATGGCTACAATACAAAATGCCATGTTGCCGGTCAGGACCTGCTGGTAGACTACTCAACAAGAAGGATTAATTCTTGGGGTCTTGAGTCCAGTCACTATTCAGCTGAGCCATATTGGCTTCCAGCTGATCCATTCTTTCTTCAAACTCCTGCTGAGGATTTTTTAGCTCCTTGTGTAGCTTGTCCAATTCCTCCGAAAATCCAATTTTGGTGGTGATGATATCTGCCTCAAGTTGCTCCATTCTTCGCCCAGCTTCCGTATCCAATTTCTCCAGGAAATCCAGCTGATGTTGGAGCAATTGCTTCAGGTTTTCCAAAGCCTTATCCATCTCTTTCAACCTCTCCTCCGTGCTTGTCTTGCCTGTCGATGAGGAAGCCATTTCCATTCACTCTTTCCCCTGCTCGCGTCGTGCCCTTCTCTGATGGATGTTGCATGCTTTCTCCGTCTCTGAATGACTTGCAGAACTTGCTTTGAGAATGGGATGAGAGGGGAGAGACCGCCCTTTAATGCCTCTTCGCGTCTTCTCATCATATCGCTCAGATTTCCAGGATTTGTGGGGGAGGGCGCTCGGATCTCTTCTCTCCCCAATATCCGAGGTGCCCTTCCTCATGGTACTGAGGAAACCTCTTCGACCAACCAAAACATTGTCACGTACTGGTCTTACAGATTCGCCTGAGTTCCAATCTGCTGCCAAAGCTTGCATTTGAGTGTATTAGAGGGCACAGATCTAGGTTCAAGGGAGATCCACTCTTTCAATCACTTCATTCACTGTCAGAACCCCTGCCTCCATCAACGCACCTCTATTGGCTTCCTTGTCAGCCTCCCCATTGAGATCCCTTAGCACATGATAAAATCTATATGTTTTAAAATTCCTTAGAAGGAGGCGAATCTTGTCAAGGAGATTATTTAGGGCAATGATTTGGGTCTTGGAGTGATTAATTATTGCCTGTATAATTATTCTGGAGTCACCTATTATTGTCAAGTCTTGGATTTTGAGTTTGTTTTCTTGAAGTAGCCCCTGCCAGAGAGCCAGGGCCTCAGCTCTGTTGTTGGACTCTGTTCCTAGACCCATAGCGAAGCGCAATGCTGTAGCCTCTGTGAGATTTTCAATTGTTCCCCCTCCCCTAGCCTGGCCTGGGTTTCCTTTCGAGGCCCCGTCAAAGAAGAGAATCGATGTGTTTATTGTGCTTTTCCAACTGGAAAAATCCTTCTCGCTCTTCCTAATCTCCCAATCTTTTTTGGTTGGGCCACTTGCTTTCCGGGCCTCGAGACCTTGGAACTTGAACTGGCTTAGCCAACGCTCCTCTGCTTCGTCAAGCTTATGATTTTTGGTTGTAGTGCAGAGGTAAGGAGCTGATTCACCCAAGAGAGCTTGAATCTTAGTGACGACTATGGCTGCACTTCTTTGACTTTCTCTGAAAATTCTGTGGTTCCTTTCTAGACAAAGGTTCCACAGGATAGACTTTGGGAGTAGTCCCCACAACAAGAAAGCTTGGTTTCTCCCCTTGACAGCGAAAGGATAAAAGGAGTTCAAGTGGAGAAGGAGGCTGATTATATCCGGAGGAAAATTGAGTGCAAAATGGGGGCATGTTTCCATCTTCCAGACTTATTTTGAAAATCCACAGTTTAAAAGAAGGTGGTCTGTGGTTTCTTCCGCATGTAGGCAAAGGGAACACCTGAAAGGTCCTTCCCATCCACGTCTTCTGAGATTCTCCCCTGTTTGGATGCTTTTATGCGCCAAGGTCCAAATGAAGAGGTCGATTTTTGGGAGAGCATTGGACTGCCAGATTGCTTTCCAGAGAGTCGAATTAGGCATAGCAATGGGGACACTGTTGAAGAGTTGGTAGCCTTTTGCTGTGGTATAAGCCCTTGCACTCCTTCCCCATCCTCTTTCATCTTTGCCTTTCATTTTTAGGGGGGTCTTCCCTTGAAGACATCTCTTGAGGGCATTCCAGTGACAATCTAGGGCAGCTGGTCTGTTTGGCACTCCCCACCCTTGCTAGGACTGAAGTTTGTCTTCCCCCTAGATTGAGATGTCTGAAAGCGTTACAATATTTTGACTGTCCATCCAGTTTTTGAGGCACAATAGGTCCTGTTGATGCTCTAAAGGAGGGTCTCCCATTATTGAGTCTGTCTAGATTCTGATTCTCTTACCACTTTTTGGCACCCAGGTAAGGTGAGGGCTGAACAGCGGAAGCGCCTTTTTGCAGAGCACAAAGATAGGGGAGATTTTCGTTTCTTTGCAAGGGAACTCTAAGCTTCTGTCCCGTGGCCCCCGAAAGTATTTCCTCCAAAGCGCGAGTTTACTCCAAGAAGGCTTGCCAGTGACCATCTTCCAGAGCAAATTTTCCCCCAAGGCCAGATTTTGAACTCTGGTTTTTTTAAAATTGAGTCCCCCTTCCAGGAAGGGCTTTGAAGTTTTTTCCCAGCCTATCAAGTGCAACTTCCTTCTTGCTTTCTTGCCTGCTTCCCATAAGAAGCGTCTTTGGAAAACTTCGATTCTTTGGATGACTGTGGAAGGGGCTTACAACAACGAGCTCTGGTAGATAGGGATGCTAGACACCATAGCCTTTATCAGAACTGCCTTCCCTGCTAAATTTAACCAATTTTCCCCCCAAGAGGAGAATTTATTCTGTAGTTTTTCTACCAGGTGGTTCCAATGAGAGGCTCTAGGGGAATTTTTGAAAATAGGGATTCCCAGGTATTGAAAGGCCTCCCAATTAGTGTGCCCTTCCATCCCTAGAACTCTTGTTATTTTCAACATTTCATTCGGAGTGATATTCCATCCGTAGATGTTACTCTTGGCCTGGCTTATTTCACTTCCGGAGGCTTCTGCATAAGCATCCAATTCTTCCTTAAACTTTTTTGCTATTATCGGACTTGCTCCTCCCAATAGCAGTGTATCGTCCGTGAATTGTGCATGGTTTATGTCTTTCACCCCTTGAACTATTCTTAATCCCTGGAGATTTTTGTGAACTTGGGAGTTTGCCAGCTGGTAGCTTAGGACTGATGCTTGAATTGCATAGAACATGGGCAAGAGGGGGCACCCTTGTCTTAATACCCTGGAGGATTTGAAGAATTTTGTTACCTTTCCATTCACCAATGGGGCTATCCATGGTGATCCAATGCAAGATTTTATCCAATTTACAAATTTCGAGTCAAAACCAAACTTCCTCATGACTTCAAATAAAAATTCATGTTTGACTCTATCAAATTCATTTGCGAGGTCCAGTTTAATAACCATACCTTTTTCTTTCCTTCGGACATTGGAGTGTATAGCCTCTTGAACCAGGATGATGTTATCGACAATATGCCTTCCTTTGACAAAGCCACCTTGGTTTTAAGGGACGATGAGAGGGAGGAGTGCCTTGAGTCGGTTGGCTATAACTTTGGCGAGGATCTTATAGCTTGTGTTGCATAGAGAGATTGGTCGGAATCGATTGAAGGAAAGTGCTCCTTTTTCTTTCGGGATGAGTGCCAGGAAGGATGAATTGGTGCTTCCTCCTAGCTTGCTGCTCTGTTGCAATTTCTTGATCATTTTGGTTAAGTCCTTTTTGATTATATTCCAGCACTGCTAATAGAATCTGGCAGTGAACCCATCCGGTCCTGGGGCCTTGTCTGGGTTCATCTGATCAAGAGCCTCCTTTATTTCTTGCTGCGTTACCTCCCTTGTCAACTTGCTGTTGATGTCCTCATTTATTAGCCGTGGGATAACAGTGAGAGGGTACCTCTGCTGGTCCATTTCTGTTCCTCTTGGTTTTGTATAGAGCGATTCGAAAGCGTCGTAGGCTGCTTGTTTTATGCCCTTTTGATCTGCAATTGTTTTATTCTGAACTTGAACTTCTGTAACTGCCTTGTATTGTTTCCTTGCTTCCGCTTGTTTGTGAAAATAACCTGTGTTCCGGTCACCCGCTTTCAGCCATAAACTTCGTGATTTTTGCCTCCAGTAATCTTCCTCTGCTCTGCAAGCTTTGTGCCATTGCCTTTGAAGGTTGTCCTCCTGTTGCAAGATTTTTGGAGTGACCTCCTGTTGTTCCATCTCCAGCTGGTGGGATTCGAGCTAGGCTTGGGCTGCTATATGCACAACTATTGGGCTTGGCTGGCTCTTTGCCCAAAGCTTTAGGGCTCTTTTTAGTCTTCTAATTTTTTTCTCCCTCACATAAAAGGCCGAGCCTTGTACAACGCTAGCCCAAGTTTTAGAGACGAGATCCAGGAAGTCCTTGTCTTGAATCCAATTTGGGCTGAATCTAAAAGTGATGGGCCCTCTGACTTGATCTTTGCTAATTTCTAGCCTAATTGGCTTGTGATCAGAAACACTGTGGGGTAGAATTTCTGCTTTTGCTGTGAGTCCTAGCAGTAGGAGGGAGCTTTGAACTAGAAATCTATCCAGCCTGGCTGCTATGTGCCCAGGACCGATCCTCCTATTGGTCCACGTGTAAAGTCCCTTTGTTGGCTTGATGTCGAGAAGGTCCCAGTCTGAGGCTAAGTCCTCTACCCATTCTCTTGTCGGGTCTCGCACTATGGAGCCCCCTCTCTTTTCATCCTGAGCTAAAGTTACATTTGGGTCCCCACCCATAATAATATTGTTGAGATTATTTTGTTGGAGGTAGTCCTGTAGAGACTCCCAACAATGTTTTTTTTCCCCCAAATGCTACGGAACATAGACGTTAAGGACACTACCTGGTAACCCAAGTCTTTATGAAGGAATTTAGTGTGAATCGAGTGCATGCATGTGTCAGAGCTGAGAAGGTCTATTCTGGAGGCATTCCACAGTGTGCAGAGTCCTCCTGAGGTGCCTCTGGCGTTTCCAGCTACTCTGAGGCTTCCTTTCCAAACATTCAACAAAGTTTTAAGAGCGTCTTGCTGGCTCATTTTGGTCTCCTGGAGCAGTGGGATGTTTTCTTTCGAAACTTTGATTATATCCTTAAGCACTTCTTCCTTTATTTTACTGTCCATTCCTCTGCAATTCCAGGAGGTTATGATCATTATAAACCTTGGGGAGAGGGATGGCCTCCTTGGGAGTCCTTGGCTTGGTTCCTTGTTTGACGAACGCTAATAAGCTGCTTGATGGTGGGTTGTGACCCGTTGAGGACATATTTGTAGGTTTCCTGATCCCTCTCAGCTTTTTTTGTTTTCCTGCCTCTTCCTTTTTTCTTTGGGGTGACCCATACTTCGTTTGCCTCGTCTGAGTCGCTGCCTATGGAGATCTCCCCTTCCTCTATGTTCTGACTGCCTTCCAGTCTGTGGGGGGAGTTATTTTGCATCTCTTCTTCTTATGTTGGCTGGTTTCCTTTGTCTTCGGAGTTCTGGTCTCCTTTTGCTCCCTCCTGGACGTCTTTACTTGGAACTGATTCTCCTTCGTCCACTTCTTTTTCCAGGATACTGAAGTTGTTCTCCATTTCCTTGGTCCCTGAAGATCTAGCGTTCGGTGGGGCTATCTATTCCTTTCTTTGTCCCTTCGATTTGGATTTCCCCTTCCGAGCCTATTGCCAGCCTTCTTCCCCTTCTTTCTCTGTGGGGGGTTTCTTTGGGCAGTTTCTTTGGAAGTGGCCGTATTTGTGACAACCTCTACACTTGAACGGGAGCTGTTCTTAATCCAGCTTTTGGAAGTGGTGCCAGTCACTGACTTTTAGTTTTATTGCTTCAGGTAGACCTACCTCCAGATCCACCTCTACACAGATCCGCGCACAGGAATACTGGTCTCTTGGCTCTGCTCGGTCAATGTAGCGTCCTAGACCATTCCCTATTGCCTGAAGCGAGGTGGGGTTCCAGCAGTGAATCAGCAGGTTAGGGAGCCTCACCCAGACTGGAACATCCTTGGGGACTTCTGAAGCAGGATCAAAGCTCGGGGTCCACCAGTTCAAGTAGAGTCCTTGGGTGCCCATGAAATACATTCCATTTCTGAATATCAGATCTCTATCCTCCTGAGAGATAAATTCAAAAATGAAGTATCCTCGCCCGACCGCATAGCATGTAACACTACTTGTGATCAACGGCCTCCAGTTTCGCTGTATCCAGTTGTCTGTGGATCTGGTTGAGGGCCAGAGGCCCATGAACTGACCAACACGTCTGCGTTCAGAGAGGGAAAGAGCTACTTTCATTGGGATTTCGGGCGACAGATCGATCTCTGGGATAGCATCTAACTTCTTGAAAAAACTTGGGGGCGTTGCAGAGGTCGACTTCTTGCTGCAAGCTGCAACCAACTTTCGAAAGGATGTGGAGGGGGAAGGAGGGGGCGGCGGCTCCCCTCCTTGAGCTTCCATGGTGGCGCACAAGAGTACCCTAGGCTTTACCAGGGCGCTAGGTCAAGGCACGAGAAGTTTTTCTCGTTTAACAAAATGAATGTTGTATTGAATGCCCCCTTTAGGAGGACTTAAGTTACTAGTTCTCCTAGACTTTTTTTTCCGTCTTAAAATTTTGTGTATTATCTTTAATTAGTAGCCTTAGAAGAATCCACCATCTTTTACTCCATTATCCTAGAAAGGCACTAGTCATCCTCCTTTGACGTTTGACAAGGATCATCAACTTTCAAGCTCAATTCCCTACTTGATACTCTACTAACCCTAACTAATTTGCTAACATAACCTTAAAATATTAACAAATAAGTTGCTGTTGTCATAATCACTGCTACAACTATCATTTTTCTGCTTATATCAACCTACTAACCATCTAAGTCATCCCATAATTTGTATAAGGCAATGTACTATCAATAGGTATTAAAGTGTGTGTTTAATTGCCTTTTTAAAGTTCAAATTCTATAGTTGTTACCGCTGTCATAAATGTTGTTACAACCATTGTTGCAACCTCAAACAACCCTAAAATCATCCATAAAACGACTAAGCATTTGTACTAAGCAAACTATAATCATTGGATATTGAAGTAGTGTCTTATTGCTTTATTATAGTACTTTTCTGAAGTGGTTTTCATTGTTGTCATCATCATTAATAAATGATGTTATAAATGTTTGGAAATCCTATTTAATTCACTTACTGACTTGCTTTAAATCTTGATATTGCAAGTGACAAAGTATTATCAAGTTAGGAAGACCTTTTGTATCTTTTCCTTGTCATCATAACTTGCAATTTTCAAGATACATTGTTGCTGCTATATTCTCATATTTATTGTATATAACTTGTTCTAGCAGCATATACAATTTGTCTAAGAAGTCATTGATTATAATCATTAATATCATTGTTGATACTAACATTTTATGTTTCATTGCTAAAGGGCAGGTACAAACCAATTTTCACTTTCCTTTGTCCCTTTAAACTTTATCCAAGTGTTTTCTTCTATTGAGTGACCTAGAGAGGGGTGGGTTTTCACCGTGTCTTTTTGCCCTTCATCAACCAACTAGGTCTTGGGACTTCTCCCATGGAGTGAGGTTTTCCTCCTCCTAAATAGAAAGAGGTACCCTATTGGTGTGACAGTGATAAGAATACCTCAGTGTTACGTCAATCTAAGCCTACTTTCCTTCAGGATTTGGGCAAGTATAGATTGCACGATAACATTTTTGGCATCGTTGCTAGGGAACAATGAGTCAATATTCCTCAGAGACACTTTTTCGGTAAGCCTTTCCCTTAAAGCCTTCATCTTGAGAAACTTACCTAGTGAATCCACTGAGGGTGATTCCTTCACTCCCTTTGATAATAACTAAGAGGACATTTGGCGACTCCATTGACCATTTCCAAGGTGCCACTTTACTCTCAACTTTGTAATATTTCCAAGATATGGGATCATGGTGCTCTGGGAACAAGTGTATCCAATGATTGATTTTGAAAGTTTTCAAGGATACACACATTATTTTGATATAAAATGGATAAACAACTCTCCAAGATTCAGAGGCCTCCCAATTACTCACATTATAGAATTCTTGAAGTATATAAGTGAGACAAAATTTGAAGGGTAGGATGTTCTGGTAAAATTGTTCATACTTCCACTGCCATCCTTTTTGCAAGATTCAATTAAGGGTTGTTGTGAAGATAAGGATATATCATATTTCGTAGACCTCATCAGTAGGTTTATTGAGTTTGTGAAACCACAATGCTAGACATATGAATATGCCATTCAAAATCTCACAATAGCCCTAGAGGACGAAGTATTCACCACTGAGATTGTGGAAGATATCATGGATGTGTACCATACTCAATGCTAAGAACCCTCTGATATAGAAGGAGAGATTTATGAATAAGGTTATCAACCCCTTGAAGAGGAGCAAGATTTTTCCCATGATTCAACATAATGTAGTAAAGACTTGACTAAAAAAGTGAGTTATGAGGATGAAGCACTAGTATCCGCTCCTCCGTCCGATGAATCTCTCCAAGATCTTATGTTTCCTCCACAAGACGAAGAGAATGAGGTGAATCATTTTCCTTTCCAAGTTGTTGATGACACTTTGTTCTATGATTTATAAGGTGAAGAAGTAAATGAAACCTTGGAAGATCTAGGTCCTTCATTTTATGATGAAGTCGAAAGGATGATTAAAGAGACGAGTCTTGGGGATGATGTACTGGATGATATTTATTTCATTTTCCACGATTTTGATGATGCTTTATTTTATGATTTGGAAAGCGAAGGAGTATTAGAGGAGCCCTTGGATACATTAAATCCTTCATGTTATGATAAAGGTAGTCACATGGTTGATAATATTGATGAGTTCATACATGTTGGAAGACATAAGTGGGATGTGATTGGTTCTGATGACGATCCCATTTATGATATGGAAGGATATATTCGAATGTTTCCTTTACAACAATCATATGATGTTTCTAATAATTTTGACGTTTGGAAACACGATGATGATATAATTACAAAAGTTTTCCAAGAACCCAAGGATGACCCAGTGATGCTTTGAGGTCACACCTTGAGGATTTTGATGAGTATTCCTTTGATCACTTGGATTTATTCTATAAAGAAGACTATCAATCGTCGTTGTGCTCAAATTTTGATAAAGCTGAGGATGTTGCTTGCCTAAAGTAGGATACTTGTGACAAGGTTGTAAATCTCCCTTTGATTGCTTTACCTTGTTATGTCACTAAGGACGCAATTGGGGAACATGCCTCTTGTTTCAAGTTTTATTTAGGGAAATACTTTCCATTATAATTCAAGGGGAGGTTGAATGCCTTAAGAAGTTTATTATCTCAATATTTCATCTTTCCCATGAGAAGTTGTTATTTTCCCTCCAAGTTCTTGTTAATCCCTTCTCATACCCCAGGGAGTGATGACATACAAGGTAGTCAACCCTCAAACTCTTTGATCCAGCCCTTCGAGTCCTTGACCTCTCACGATCCTTTTCTAAGATGGATTGACCACTTTTCTGGAAGGGTGACTTGGCATGATTTTTTCCCTCCCTCCCGCCTCCATGAGCTAGACTTCATGATTTCCTATGATATGATGCATGCTCTCACTCATTTTATTTTTGTGCTTGACTTGTCATTGTTTTGGTTAATGATGAAGCACAGAGGAAATAATTATGAGGTGTTGCTCAGATGGTTTCAATGGTTATTTGAATACACCTAGGATTCAACCAACAAGTGAGTAGAGGTAGGTAGGAATTTGCATCCATTGTCTATACCATTTCATTTCATATTAGTATATTTGTAGTTGCATTTGCATATTATTTTGTCTCACTTATATATATGTATGCTCATAATCATATGATAGAATAGAGATTCTCTTATTTGTTTATTTTATGATATATGAACTAGGAGTGATATCACCACCCTAGGGGTTACTAATATCCTTTGTTGAGATTTAGCAGGCACAGGTCATACTAGAGATGTTGAGGTTAGAATGTTGTCTACGGTGAGAACATGTCCCCGAGTTGGAGTCAGATGTTATCCCCTATCCTAGGGATAACTAAGGATATCATGTCCCAAGGCCCACAGGTCCTAGACATGGAGTACCAAGATCCATACGTCTTGAGTATGGCCTCAAAGGGCCTCTTTTTTTTTCCAGTGTAGTCCAATTATCACTTGCAGTAGTATCCATCCCACCAGCTTGGTCCTAAAGTAGCGATGAGTCTTTCTCCATGAGGTAATGAGTCTGGGTATCATGGTATGTATCACTCTGATTTTTGTAGCACTTGAATATGTTGCATTGAATTCTTGTTCATTTTATGACATTTTCTTGGTAATTATTCTCTTTGCCTCGTTCATACCTGGATAGGTGACATGGTGCCATAGTAAGTTGATCTCCCTTTAGGATGGGTTGCCACTGGGTGGGTATGTGAAAGGTCATCGTCCGTTCCCTCCATACTTACCACTTTCCATCTTTATTCCTCTCATATGCCCTACATTTTTTTTGGCATTGGGTTTGGATACACTAGGAAGGGTTGTACCTTACCTTGTGGGAAGAAGGGGATAAAGGACCAGAGGGTAAAAGTAACTGGAAACAGTTAAAATCCAATATTGAAATCTTTGAGATGCTTCGCCCAGGGATCCCTGAGAAAGCAGTGAAAATATTCTTAGTAAGAAAAGGGGACCCATAAAATACATAAACACTCAAGGTACTGGTTGATGGATAGGAGGTCTCATCATGGGTTGACCTATTATGACCATGGGAATGTAGCGGTATGACACTACCACCTATATAGTCACCAAACCAGGGTAGTGTCTCTTGGTGGCGTAGCTAAGAGAAAGGGGGTCTCATCACGATCCAACCTTTTTATCTCTATGAAATGTTTGTGGATAACACTGTCACCTCTAGTCATCAAGCCAAGACAATGGCCCTCAACTATTCCCTTGAAGCACGAAAGAAAAAGATCAAAAGAAATAAATCTAAGAGTAAAAGGAAATGAATGGGATGGGAAACAATAACATTTATGAAAAGGTGCAACTTGCCCTCTACAAAGGCACCCACATGCAAGATTTTACATTTCCCTGTTATCACATGCAACCTATGCCCAAACACTTACCCCATACCACCTCATACACTTACATGATATGGGCTAGATCCCTCCTGGGAAACACCCCAAATTTAAGAGAGGTTATCCCAATAGGATGGCTCGAGACCTTCTCCAAACCTAACTTGTCAAATTGCATAATGTCTTTGAGCATTTTTCTGGGTTAAAGGGGGGTTTGATGCACATGTTTGGGTAATTTAATTATTGAATGTGATTTACATGCTATGATCCCTGTGTCTTATGAACCCCTAGAGGACGTATTTTTTATTGCTGCAGAACTTTTCCCGGTGGACATGTACACATGAGGGAATGGTTGGTTCGAACCTTCATGGGGGGGCTTAAATCCCACAGATGGATGCTGTAACCCCAACCTAGGGTAAGAAGACATTGAAGAGTTGCACCAAGAAGAAAGGAGGACATTTCCTTTGGAGGCACCTTGGTAGACCTAGACCCACGGGGATATTGCTCTTCCACATGGACGTTTGCCCTTGAAGGCCCATGATGTCATCATCATGACCCTGGATGTCATCCAAAGCTAGGGTTTTTGTTTTGGATGCATTTATGAGCCTAGTGGCACATGTGGGCTTCATTTGCGGCCTTTGGAGGAAAAGAACCCTACCTTTAGGTCTCAACGTTCCACCTTAGGGTATCAACATCACCATAGAAGGGAATGACATCACCCTTGGAGGTGTCCTTAGGTGCTAATTAATTTTTATTATGTCAAAATTGGATTTTATTGTAAATTGGCCAGGTCAGCCTTAATTTTGACCTAAAATTAATTAAGGGTCAAAATAAGCATAAAGTACATTCATTTTTACATAACAACTCCTCACAAAAGAGGAAGAGAAATGAAATTGGCACCCTACTTAGGGTTTATTGGCTGAAATTGTAATGCACACCTCTCTTTTGGAGTCTTCTACTTGCAACTTGGATCAATTTTGGTGAAGCCATTTGGTAATATAGTGTTTTCATGCATGATTATTCTTGGTGAAGTAAGTAAGTTTTCTTTTTTCATTAGTTTGAATGGTTATGGTATATTTTCTTTCTCATAATAAAGATTATGAAATTGCATGCTTGATAAACCCTAGAAGTGAAGAAATTAAATTACTACTTCTTCACTTTGTATTTGCTAGACTTTGCATAATTGGTTTATATTGACAAGCCTCTAAATCCCTAAAGTGATAGCTCTTTAGAGGTCTTGATCAATTATGGTTGCATCTAAATATTTATTCAATTATCTAAGAAGGAGGAAAACCACTAGGGCCTAGAAGTTCCTACTCTCTAGTATCTCACCTCCCCAAAGATTGAATTCCAAGAAGACTTAAGTTACTACTCTTCTAAGATTCATATTTTACTTGGATAAACATGATCATTTTGTTGTTTACTCCAAATGAATGTTGTTGAACTCTTGAATCCATAACCATTTAAAGGCACTAGTCCTTACACTCCCTTTTGTAGAAAGATCAAATCAACACTCACTAGTACATATGAGCAAATTTGTGACGGTTTTTTGTTGATATTTCCACACTTATCCATCGCAATTTCCATGAAAGCCAAGATTTTTTTTCGTCAGAATAATTTCGTCGCTATATCCACGATCCAAGTGTGTGTGGAAACATTGACGAAATTATCTCTCCACATGTCACCACCTTCAATATCGGTTAACCCTATGCATCGTCTCAATTACGACGAACTATTGTTGCAATGACAACGAAGAAATGTGGCAATTACGACGAAACTTCGTCACAATTGTGATGAAAAGTTATGCCAAGCCAATAACTTACGACGCAGCCACTGAACGTGCGATGAAAGTCCATCGCAACTTGCGACGAAAATCCATGGTAATATCGACGAGTGCAATATCTCAAAACAAAATTTACAATGCACATGCTGTATATGCGACGGATATTTGTGGCAAATTGCGACGAAGTTTCGTCGCTATAGAAACAGTGGTGGTAAAATAGTAAAATATTTCCAACGAACTTGCGTCGATATTGCGACGATGAATTTAGGTTTAATTTTTTTTTTTTACATGAAATATGGTATACCATATTGTATGCCATATTACAATGTAATATGGTAATTCCATATTACATTGTAATATGGCATTACTATTACATTGTAATATGACATTACTATTACATTGTAATATTGTAATATTGTAATATATTGTAATATATATATCCCCTACAAATAATCAAGGCCTTAATCAACCAAATATTGTAAGCATGTGTTATCATGAAGTTGGATTAGAAGTAAGGATACCAATATGATAATATACACAAATAATAATTTGGAATATTACTTTCAAAAAAACACATGGATTGCATGAGTGAGTCATTATGCAATTTATATTACACAATACTATGACAACACTTATAAGATTTATGGATGATATATTAAGACCATTTCTCAAACTTGTTTATTGTATCCTCCTTGGAGTAACAACACAAAATTCGAAGGAGAAAGTACAATTACAACATAGTGTTGCAGCAGAGTTACAACATGATGCAGGAGCATCCCTCACGTCAAGCGAGCCAACATGGAAGCAGAAGACAACTGGAAGGCGTCCAACCAAAATATTTTTGAATTTTCCCTTGAAGTTGATGCACCAAACATAAATGGGATCATTTAATGAAGGCACTTTGGTATAATGTAATCAGACCTTGAGCGCCCCGCTCTCGTTTGAAGTAGACAGAGGCATTTATAGTAGTAAATGTAAGTAGGTAGAATTGAATATTAGATTAGACAGTTCTAGAAGAAAGAGGGAGAACAGATATAGACGCCCTCATTGTGCATTGTAACATAGTTAAGGAAGAGTTAGAAGAATCCAGAGCATTGAGAAGAGAAGCAGAGAACTGTGTAGAAACACCCATGTACAGTCATTTGGATTAATAGAAGAGTTTAATTCAAATTCATGGAGTTGTGTCTGTTCTCTGTGTATGTGTGTTGAACGATATGTTCATGAGTATTTACTTCCTGTTATGTATTTGCTATTATGCTGTGTATATGATTTCATGTGTTAAGATTGAAATCTGAGAGGAAGTGGA
The DNA here is from genome assembly GCA_009831015.1 of Picea engelmannii. Taxonomy (NCBI): domain Eukaryota; kingdom Viridiplantae; phylum Streptophyta; class Pinopsida; order Pinales; family Pinaceae; genus Picea; species Picea engelmannii. Next base: position 141,100 of record ML812422.1, read on the forward strand.
ATGAGTTACAATTGTTTCTCTATCTGAGTGAGGATTCCTGCAAGGAGTGTAGTTGAAGACGTCCGCAAGGAGTGCGTTGACAGAAGGCTTGGATAGTCTAACTCTTGTTCCCATTCACCCAGAATCGAAATTGGGTCACATGAGATGTGCAAGGAGTGCACATGCTAAGGATAATCTCAGTCGTGAATCTGAGTGAAGTATTGAAGGACTACTGCTACAGGTGTGCGCATAGTCAAAAGAACTCGACACTTAGAGGTGTTTGAGAACTGCCGCAAGGAGTGCGTGCAAGGATCCTCTTTGGGGATTGAAAGTGTGAGAAATCTCAGGAAGGAGAAGGCCTTCAAGTTCATCGAGAAGAAGCACAGAGCGTCTGTGTATAGAGTGTTTGAACACGCGCTTCACAGTTACGTGCAGGAGGACCAATTTTCATAGAGAAATACTGGGTTCACCCGCATAAGGCATTCAAGAAGAAGGTAGATGGTCAGGATCTTGTGGAGGAGATTGGGAAAATCCCGTCAGCCGTCGGATATACCAGAGAAGCAAAGAGGTTACGGTCGCATTGGGAGTTTAAGCTCCAGGAGTTGTGAGCCGTTGGATCGTGGATCAGTTACCCGTCAGCCGTTGGATCTGGCAGAAGCTGCACGAGGGTTACCATCAAGATTCAAAGGATTGAAAATCCCGTGGTCGAATGTTTTTCGACGTTTGAAACCTCGAAACCCCGGGAAGATCGGAGTTGTCCATCAGTTGGACACATGACGGAGATCGAGGCGTTAGGAGTCTGGGAAATCAAAAGTTCCGTGGACAGAAGGTCGGGGAAGTTCATAGTGAAAAACCCGGCATAATCTGAGTCGTCCATTCGGGAGGACAGGTGTCAGGAATCTGGAGAGAGTCGAGAAATCAGGGAATCGGAGTTCCTGAGGACAAGGAAGTTGAGACATTACAAGTCCCTAACCCCAGAGAAATCGGTACCGTTCATAATAGAAGACGCGTGGAATAAATCAGCGTCATTGGGGAAAGCCCCGACAAGGAGTCATCCATCGGTGTTTGGGGTTCATCGGGATATCAGGGATCCCGGTGACAAAGTGTTTATACACTTTGGTTTCGTGAACTGCGAAACCCCGATGAGGAGGAAGGTACGATTGTGCAGCCAGCTGTCAACATATCGGAAAAGAGGAAGGCGTTGTAGTGGAAGCCAGTTGTCAGCCTGACAGAGAATAGGTGTTCAAGGAATCGGGAAACCCATGGGTAAGTTCTTTGCAGCATTTGAAATCCCGTAGCCCCGACAGGGGTAAGACCATGGTCACAGGTTAATGGTCATATGGGCCAAGACCCATAGCCCGGAGGGCTAGCGTGGAAAAGACGTTTCAGGATTTGGAGAATCGCGAGTCCTGAGGGCATGTGTATTTCGACATTGGAATGCTCGAAACCCCGATGGGAGTTATAGCTGCGATCGTATAAGGAGAGGTCATGTGGATCAAACGTTTATCCTGGAGGGGTAATGGAGGTTGGATGCGCATCAGGATTTTTAAAGTCCAAAACCCCGACAGAAGGGATATAAGGCTGAGGTCTTATAGAGAGTGGTCGCGTGGAATGAAGGCTTAGCCAGGTGGGGCTAAGGCAACAAAGGAGCGCATCGGAGATCGGGGATCGGTGATCCAAGTTTCCAGAATCTTATAGGTGTCAAGATCCCGATAATGGGAACCCCGATCACAGAGAAAATAGGGAAGCGTTGATTTCCCGATCGTTAAGGGAGGTCATTTGGAGAGTTGCTGTGGGTGTGGAAAATTCCCAATAGGGAATTAGAAGAGCTTTCAGTTCTTCGGCCGAGTAAGAAGAAAAGGTCCTGTGAGAAGACGTGCCTTGGGTGGCGCGCTTGCGTCAAGTGGTATCAGAGCTTAGAAAAGCTTCTTTTCTTTCTGTAGCAGAGAAAAAGGATAATTCACCATGCCGCCAAGGAGAAGAGGTAGACAATCAACCGATCTAGAGAAGGAAAGGGAAATGTCCAGAGAAAGAGGTAGGCAAGTGCAGAATCCAGACATGGAGAGAGAAATGCGTAATCTTCGTGCCAGAATGGAGGACATGGAGACATCACAAAGGCGCAAAGCTGATGCAGGAGATATCAGTGAATCCAAGGATGAAGATGATGCTAGACATAGAGAAGAAGAAATCTCAGCAGAAGATGCAGTGAGTGAACGATTACTTAAAGCTGTTGCAAGAATGAGTACAAAGGTAAAAATGGGCATTCCAGTTTATGAGGGAAATCTGGATGGGGAAGAGCTTCTATATTGGATTAGAGCTCTAGACACTTACTTCGACTATGAAGATATTGAAGAGGATAAGAAGGTCAGACATGCCGTCACGAGATTAAAAGGACATGCAGCCTTGTGGTGGGATGAACTGCAAGCTGACAGGTGTTGCCAAGGAAAGCAGAAGATTAGGAGCTGGGATAGGATGATTGCAAAAATGAAGGCAAAATTCATTCCCAGGGATTATCAAATTTCTCTGTTCAGGAGGATGCAGAACCTGAGACACAAGCAGATGACAGTGAAGGAGTATACTGAGGAATTTTATAGGTTGAATATCAGGGCAGGTCATCGCGAAAGCAATGACGAAAAAGTGGCCAGGTATATGAATGGCCTGAGATATGAGATTCAGGATGAAATGAGTATAGAAACCATCTGAACAATGGAGGATGCTTACCAAATGGCTTTGAAAGCTGAGGAGAAGCTGAGCCGAAAGGAGAGTCAAAGAGGCCGAGGCAGAAGTCAGCCTAGAGGCAATACAGTTGCCTAGGAAAGAATCCAGAAGCCCAGGAACGACTGGAAGAAACCTCAGACAGAGAGAGGTGGAAGTTCACAGCGAGGGCGATATGCTGAGAAAAGAGAACAACATACTGAGTAGAAAAGAGGGTATGCCGAGAATAACACTTTTCCTCGTACCAGAGGTAGAGGAAGAGGAAGAGGTGGAGTAATCACATGCTTCACGTGTGGGAAGAATGGCCACAGGTCATTCAAGTGTCCAGAGAAAAAGAAAGAAACTGGAGAGACTCACATCGTTGAGGCACAGAGGCGAGATGTTGAGGCTGAATACGCTGAAGGCGGAAGGTCGCTGGTGATGCAGAAAGTACTTTTGACGCCAGAGAAGGAGATGGAGAATACAACACAGAGGAACAGTATTTTTAGGACTGCTTGCAAGACCAAGGATAGAGTGTGCAAGGTCATTGTGGACAGCGGAAGCACAGATAATCTCGTTTCAACCGAGATGGTAGAAAAGTTGGAGCTGGAGACAACTGATCATCCAAGTCCATACAAAGTTTCATGGCTACAGAAGGGACATCAGGTAAATGTCACTAAACAATGCTTAGTTGACATTAAAATAGGAGGATATAATTACAAGATTTTATGTGATGTCATTCCTATGGATGTTTTTCATTTATTGCTGGGTAGGCCATGGAAATATGACAGAAATGTGATTCATGATGGGAGAATGAACACATACACCCTGGAGAAGAATGGGAGAACCCACATGTTGCATATAATTAAGGATAAGGAAGTGAAACCGGAGGTAAGCAACACTGTACTTCTCATGAGTGGGAAGGAACTTCTTATAGAATTTAAGAAGAAGGAGGATCCACAATTCTTTGTGGTCAGAAAGCCGAGAATTGTTCTGACTAGCACAAGAGTGGATGATTTGCTAGAAGAAGTTCAGGAACTACTGGAAGAGTTCGCTGATATTGTAGTGGACGAATTACCTCGTTTGTTGCCACCGATGAGGAGTGTGAGTCATCATATAGACCTCATACCAGGAGCTAGTTTTCCAAACAAAGCCGCATACATATTGGCGCCGCAAGAGAATGAAGAGGTTAAAAGACAGTTCCATGAGTTGTTGGACAAAGGTTTGGTCAGGGAAAGCTTGAGTCCATGTGCTGTTCCGACGGTACTCAGTCCGAAGAAAGACGGAGGCTGGAGGATGTGCACTGATTCAAGAGACATTAATAAGATAACTATCAGGTATAGATTCCCATTGCCAAGAATGGATGATTTGATGGATTGCTTAAGTGGAGATTTTTTTTTTTCAAAGATTGATCTAAAGAGTGGATATCATCAGATTCGTATGAGAGAAGGGGATGAATGGAAAACAACATTCAAGACAAACGAAGGTTTGTATGAATGACTTGTTATGCCGTTTGGCTTGACAAATGCACCAAGTACCTTTATGAGGTTGATGAATGAAGTCCTGAAGGATTTCATCGGGAAATTTGTCATCATGTATCTAGATGACATATTGGTTTTTAGCAAGACAAAGGCTGAACATCTGAAGCATTTCGCCATTGTGATGAAGATATTACAGCAAGAGAAATTGCTGATAAACATAAAGAAGTCCTCATTCATGAAGACATAGCTCATTTATCTGGGTTTTGTTATATCTGCAAATGAGCTGAGAATGGATCTAGATAAGGTAGAAGTGATCAAGAATTGGCCATCACCGAGAAATGTATTCGAGGTGAGAAGTTTTCATGGACTGGCTAGTTTCTACCGAAAATTCATCAGGAATTTCAGTGGAATTGGCGCAGCAATAATGGACACAGTGAAGAAAAGACATAAATCTTTTCATTGGACTGAAGAGGCGAAGAGAAGTTTCAATTTGTTGAAACAGAAGATTACAGAACAACCAATTCTGGTGTTGCCGGATTTTCAAAAGACATTTTAGGTAAAATGTGATGCAAGCGGGATTGCAATAGGAGCGGACTTGAGTCAGGGGGACATACCAATTGCATATTTCAGCGAGAAGCTGAATGAGGCAAAAGAAAAGTACTCCACGTATGATAAGGAATTCTATGCCATCATCCAAGCATTGAAAAAATGGAGGCACTATTTGATTCCAAAGGAATTTATTTTATAT
>ML812422.1:169161-180713 GCA_009831015.1 Picea engelmannii
CATGAAATGAAGCTCCTGAATATACTACCCAAGACTCAGAAATATTATCTACAGAAAGAATCAAAGCATCTTGTAACACATCACCTGTTACATTTGCTTCTTGATTTCTCTCCTGCTATCCATCTCTTTGTTTCTTTGGAGCTTTGCAGTCTTTCTTTAGATGTCCTTTCTTCCCACAATTCCAACACTCTATCTTTCCAAGACTGGTTTTGGATCTGCCCTTCGTAGAATTTCCACGATTTCCTGAGCCCTTTCCTCTATCCTTTTGTCTTCCCCTGTTCTCCATGTTCAATGCATTTCCTGATGTCTCACCTGTGCTTTTCCATCGCATTTCCTCAATAAGGATAACACCAACAACATCATCAAATTTTAAAGTATTTGAACCAGAGACAGAGATACTTACAGCCATGAACAAGCCATTCCATCTTTCTGGCAATGAGCACAAGATTAGAAGAGCCTTAACCTCATCATCAAAGTCCACTTTTAGAGAACTTAGTTGATTAGTAACCGTATTAAATTAATTTAAATGATATGCAGCAGAACCACCTTCTGATATCTTCATATTATATAATCTCTTCATTAGAAATACCTTATTCAACGCCGAGGGTTTTTCATACAATTTGGCCAACGTGTCCATCAAACCCTTCGTTGCCTTTTCTTTCGAAATATTGAAATCCATCGATGCTGCCAGGCTCATCCGTATCGTTCCTAGAGCGTTTTTGTCAAGAATCTCCCGTTCTTCGTCCTTCATGGCCGCCGGATTTTTTGCAACTCTGCTCAATGGTAGGAATAGATCCTTCTTATATAAATAGTCTTCCATCTGCATCTTCCATAACTGGTAGTTTTGGCGTTAAATTTCTCGACCCTAAACTTTCCATCTTCCGACATTGCTCCCACTCGAACCAGGAACCCTCTTTTCCTACGAGTTACCTTATGCTATGATACCAGTTGTTAGAAAAACAAGACTGCGAAGCAATAAAATAAAACAAATGCAGAAACAAAACACAAAAGAAACACAATACAAGAGTGACACAGATTTACGTGGTTCACCTAGTGTGGGCTACGTCCACTAGAGAAATTGCCAGGTCCTTCCTTTATTGTTATCCAACAAATGAAGGGATACAACCTACAACAAAACCCGCTGTAACTTCCTCTTCTTTCTCTCATAGTATCCTCTCTCAGAATATAATACTCACCACCATCCATAGCCATGATACATTTCCCTCATAAAAGAGGGTTTCCTTCTAGGGAAAAAAACCCTAACATAATCTCTACCATTAGATATGCGACCTTATAATGAACGGTCCAGATTTACAATGAAATTACAATATACTTTTATAAGGCAATTTTTGCTTCTGGGGCTTTGCCCCCGAACCCCCGTTGGGGGCCCGCTTGCCCCCAAACCCCCCAGCCAGGGGGATAGGCCCCTCGGACCCCACAGAGGGGGTACCCCCCCTCTGCACTCCCCCGCGTGGAAGAGTGTACATACTTCTGGGGTGTAAATACTTCATGGGGTATAAACACGGCTGAAAGTAAAAGACCTATAAATTAGGAAGATAATCAGGCTCCACAACCAACAAGACCAAAAGCGTTAGGAGATTGGGGAATTCAAAACCATGAGAATTACAGGAGTAAACGTCCACATAGTCTAGTCTCTTAGGAAGTTACGAGACTGAACTGCCACCTAGATGAGTTAACTAGTCTCTTAGTCTTCAGTTAACTGACTGAAATAGAGTGAAGTGAGGAGGAGATAAGGGAATCATGAGTAATGTGATAGTATGATGATGATCCCAAGGACAATGCGCATTATATGGTGATGATCCCAATGCTGGATGATGATAATACCAATGTGGCATCTAGACTCCACTCAACTGATCAAACTAAAGTGAAAACTGAAGAGAATATTCTCCTAGAGGAATTTTCTCCCCTAAAATTTAGGAGACTAGATAATGATTAATAAACATAGGGAAAACCTTAGGAAAAATAAATCCTAGGTGTGTGTGAAGTACTCCAACACCCCCCCTGAATATCACTATGGTGAAAATAAAGAATGGGTCCCAAAAACAAGGCCATGTTAGGTACCCAAATACAAAAGATAAACTAAAATAAAACAAGGAAAGAGGAAAAACCTCATGGGAACCCTCCCCCTCAAAGTACAATGTATATAAAAATAAGAATCGACACTTGCTAGGCAAATATGTCTTCATTCAAAGACGACTGCGTAGAGAATGGAACTTCTTCTTAGTGAAGGTCTTGGTGAAGATGTCTGCAATATGTTCTGTTGAAGGACAAAACTGCAGCTTGATGATCCCCTCATGTACTAAGTCCCGGATGTAGTGAATGTGGATCTCAATGTGCTTTGTTCTATTCCTCTGAACTAGATCTCTGCAGAACTTCAGAGTGCTTTGGTTGTCACATAAGATGATGATCGACCGATGAAACTGAATTCCCAACCCATTGAGAAAATGTTGTAGTGACATAGCCTGAATAGTTATGTTAACTACCCCTCTATACTCTGCCTCGACTGAAGATAAAGCAATAGAAACCTGCTTCTTTCTTGACCAACAGATAGGCCCGTAACCAAGATTGAGTGAATAACCATATGTGGACTTGCAATCAATGTTATCGCCAACCCAGTTAGAATCAGTGAACCCGATGAGGACCAATGTAGATTCTGTTGAATAGTGAATCCCAAAGGTGATGGTGCCTTGTACGTATCAACAGATACACTTTGCAGCCTTTCAATGTAGTTGATGCGGCTCCTGCATGAACCTGAAGATTTCTCCCACTACATAGGAAAGGTCTAGTCTAGACTATGTGAGATACAATAAGATCCCCACTAGAAGTCCGTACAATGTGATGTCAACCAATGGAGTGTCCCCGCCATCCTCAAGTTTGAATCTTGATAGGAAAGGAGTCAGAGCATACTTTCAATTTTTCATGTGAAATCTCTCAAAGAGATCTCATACATACTTGTCCCGAGAAAGTTTTATTCCTGATGCATCCTAATTGATCTCGAGTCCAAGGAAGAAATATAACAGAACCATGTCCTTCATTAAGAGCGTTCCATGCTGAATCCTTTTGACTGCAACAATCATTGAAGTCGAGCAACTAATGATCAACAAATCATCAACATACAAAAATAGGATTAGAAGTGAATTAGCCGTCCTGAGCATGTAAACATTCGGGTCTGACTTACAACGTAAAAAGTTATGTAATAGCAGGTAGGAGTCCATATTGGCATACCATGCCCTCAGAGCCTTCTTGAGTCCATAAAGAGACTTATTCAGTCGACAGACCAGAGATGAATCCTGCATAAATCCCTGGGACTGCTCCATATAGATCTCCTCAGAGATATCGTCGTGAAGAAATGCATTCGTCACATTCATCTGATGGAATTCCCATCCCTTCACTGCCGCAATGGAAATTTCCAAATGTATGGAATCCATCTTATCTACTGGAGCGAAAGTCTCATCATAGTCAATGCCATGCACCTACTGAAAGCCTTTGGAAACTAGCCTAACTTTGTATCTACTAACCTATCCATGCACTGCGCTCTTGGTCCTATAGACCTATATGCACATGAAAAGTTTCCTTCCTGAAGGAAGGGGAACTATATCCCAAGTCTGGTTCTCGATGAGGGAGTTGTACTCCTCCTGCATGGCAGGTTCCCAAAAGGGATTTCCAACAACCTCGCCATAAGACTGTGGATATGAAGATTGAACCAAGAAAAGATTCCTGGGTGGCAATCATTCAGTGGAAGTGAGTGTAAGAGGAGGCTCCTTTAAATTAGATTGAGTCCTCATAGTATCATCTAGATCCCGAATAAGATCCCCTGCATCCTGAAGAGTAGTCTGGGACCACTTGGGCCTCTGCTCTGGCTCTACATCTGCATCTGGATGCACTGAATCTGCATTTGACTGTACTAAATCTATATCTAGATCATTTGAATCCTATGAATCAAAACTCTCATCTGAAGAAGAGTTGGCATGTGCATGCTCATAATCTTTGACATGTGGAAGAACACAGGTGTCTTCATGTGGCTGCTGAGGTACATGTGAGACACTTTCCTTGAATTGGAAACTACACTCAATGATGAGCTGGTTTGAGGAAATATCAATGAGTCTGTATCCCTTCACACCATCGGGGTATCCAACAAAGATACAATTTGTGCTATGTGGATCAAGTTCCTTCCTCTTCTGAGAGGGAATCCTGGCCCATGCACACGAACCGAAAATACGAAAGTGGGTCACTTCCAGTTTGAGGCCGCTCTAAGCCTCGTAGGGGGTGTTATCCTTGATAGATTTATGGGGGTATCTGTTTTGGATGTAGGTGTCACAATTAAGTGATTCAACCCATAATCTCGGTGGAAGTGACTCTGCATGTAGCATGTAGCATGTAAGATTCCATCTATTTTAGAGATCTATTTTTCCGCTCAACAACTCCATTTTGCTGCGAAGTATAGGGAACCGTGTGCTGCAACTGAATCCCTGCCTCATGAAACAAATTTTGTATCTCATGGTTGACATACTCGCCTCTGTTATCTGTTCGGATGACTTTGATTTTCTTTCCTGATAGTGTCTCAACAAGGGTTTTGAAATATTTGAGGTGTTGAAAGACCTTTGATTTTTTCCTGAGAAAGAAAATCCATGTGAAGCGTGGGAAATGATCAACAAAAATGAGCATGTACCTTTCTTTACTGATTGATGGATACAGGAAAGGTCCCATGAGGTTACTATGGATCATATCTAAATAAGAGGAATCCTTCTGTGTATTTCCTTTGTCGAATTTATCTTTAGTGTGTTTTCCAAGAACACATCCCTCCAAATTCCTTTGGAGAAGTGGATTTCGGGTAGAACATCAACCATTCCCTGCTTGCTAAGTTGTTGCATATATATGAAATTTAAATGCCCAAACCTTTCGTTCCATATCCTATTGCTTTCATCAACATGGGTAAGCAGTAATGCAGAATATGGTTCAATAAATTCAGAAAATGTGTAGAGTCTAGATTGATGAGTTACCTCACTGGTAGAAACCCTGGAATTGGTTTGCATGTCATAGATATCCACTGCATCAGGTGTGAATATGACTCTCTTTCCAGTGCCGGAGTTAGTCATTTGATACATGGAGAGAATATTGATGAAAATTTTGGGAATGTGCATCACATTCTCGAAGCTTCCATTTGTGAGTTCAATTCTTCCTTTGTCAGTGACCTTGATTGACGATTTGTCCCCCATAAGAATAGGAGTACCTTTGCATGCATCCAATGAAGAATAAACTTCTTTTTTGGAATCCATGTGGCATGATGCACCTGAATCTATGATCCAAGCATCGAGAGAGGAGTTGATGGAAATCAAGGCATGGCTATAATTTCCTTTCTTGGGATTTTGATCTTATGGCTTCTTCTTCTTGGCACCCTCGAGGATGCAATATCCAAGGTTGTTTTTCTGAAATATTTGGGTCATTAGATCTATCTATTTCTACATACATGCAGATTCTGGATGGAATCCTTTATGGAAGTATGTGCATTCATCCCCTTTTCTTCCCTTTCCACCTTTGGATTTGGAGGCATCGTTGAAGGTTTTTGAGTACCCTTCCTTCTTCATATTTGCATGTGATGAATCTAACTAATGAAATGTGGATAAAAACACTGACTATTCTAGACCAATTTTTGAGAGAATGGTGAGAACCATTTGTTTCTCCTCTTTAGATTTATCAACCCTGCAAGCTTTGAGTTGCGACAACAAATCCTACTAGCAAATTTGGGCCATTTTGCGACGACTATTTCTATGCTCTTGCGACGTTATGTCGTGGATATTGCGATGAATATTGGGTCTCTCAAACATTGCTTCACGTGACATGGCACGTGCGATGAACCTGACTTAACATCGCAAGAGTGACGACATTAGGGAGTTGTCACAATTGCGACAAAGAAGAAATATTGTCACCAAAACGAATAAGTAGGGAAATCGTAGAAAGAGCGACAAAGTAGGGAAATCATCGCAAGAGCGACTAGCGATGAAAATTGTCGCAAATGAGACAATGCAGAGATAATGTCGCAATAACGACAATAAAGAGAGATTGTTGCACACCCGACAATAGGCAGATCGTCACAAGATCAACAAACGTAACAAATTTTGCGATGAATCAACTTTCGAAGGGGTCGTCGCAAGAGCGAAAATAGGGCATATTGCAATGAAATTGATATACAATTTTTTGTGATTTGTATAGAAACTTCGTCACAAGATTTTTATGGGGTCGTTGCAATTACGACGACAACAATTTATTTAAAAAAAAATAAAAATTTGATTTTTGAGAAAAATAAAATAAAATTTTAATTTTGAGCCAATTATATAAGGTGCTATGATTGCATACTAAAGAGGTCATGGAAGTGAAGTAGTTGCATTGATAGAGTGTTGGTAAGCACGTGCAACATAAGAAAATTGTTTCTATGCTAGGAACCAATTGTTCCTAGTAGAAGGAGGTCATTCACACATCCTCTTGTGGAATTGCTACATGATAGCATAGCTAGGAACTAGAGATAAATCCATAGCAAGAGCTTGAGCCAGTAACAAAATCCAACATTCATAGTTAGATCCATGGTCAAGAGAAACAAAAAGATGACGCATTGTTCTAGATTGGTCCTCTAATATTTTGGAGAACAAAAACACTCTCAATGGGGAGGCCTGTTTTGAAATGGATCTGAACATGAGAATGATTGTAAGAATCAATACCCACAAGTGTAATTTAAAAATTAATGAATATTATATAATAAAGGACAATGCAGGATTTAATAAATTAAATGAGACAAAGAAAGAAAAGTAAAACAAAATAAAATAGAAAAATGAAAATAGGAGGAAAAACGAGAGAGAGCAATGGAAACTAAAAGGTCTGTCTCTTGGCCTTCCCATTGCCCCCATGATATCCTATTCGTCCTTTTGACACGACTCTCAAAGGGTATTTTGGCCAAAGAGGAAAGTATGCACAAAGATCCATGAGTTACATTGTAACCAAAGATTCTCAAAATGAGAATTGAGTAACCATTGAAATTTGTTTTTCCCATCTGGGTTGGTTCTAGAGTAAACATTATGTCATTGTGTGACATCTCATTTATGTTAAATTAATGGAATACAATTTGTATTGGATTTTAATTAAAAGAACAACCAGTGTCCTATACAAAAGTTACTGAAGATGAGATACTGACATGCTATGTCTCATATGCAATATGTAGAAATGATGGAGGAACTAGTAAGGGAAATGGATCCACTTGCTAAGATCCCTTTGGCATATTAGTAGTATGTGGTTTTAGTGTGGGATGTAGGAGGAAACAATGTTACCCTTGTGGATCCCTTTGGAATATTAGTAGATGATCCCTTTCACATATTAGTAGTATTTGGTTTGAGAAAATTTGGTGGTAGTGAGAAATCTTGAGTATAATTGAGCTTGCCTTGATTGTTGTGTGGGACTTCATATTTCAAAGTGAAATTTTGGGAGTTGACGATTGGAATTGTTACCAGGGTCGAAAAAGTTTGATTCCCTGGATTCAATAGATCTGGTATAACATGGTGTTGGTAATTTGTATTTATTTGAATCATTAGTTTACAATTGCTTGTATTGAGGGAGAGAGAAAGAAATGGTATGCAAGACATTTCAAGGTCTCACATGGTAACTCCAATTATGGAGCACATCCCTTTGATTGTTATGGATAAATTTTCTCTAGTCCAGGAGGATCAAGATCTTGACTACTATAGTTTTGTGCAACACAAAAGAGATATTGATGGGGGTGGTGAGCATAATCTTTAAGGATTGAAATAATAGAATTGGATAGAACCTTAAGAAGGGGAGTTTTTGTCAAATCATTGTCAATAAAGAGTGTTGGCACTGGAAGTCACCTTTGGATTGCAATAGAGGTAAGCCCAATACCCATTAGATTTTTATGTCACATGTTGGTTTTTAAAGAGGTCAAATGGGTGTAGACTCAATATGATATCAGTTTAACTCAGAAATCCAGACCTGGCAATGCATGAGCAAGTGAGGTCTTGATTTAATTTTAGCCAGTAGGTTGTATTAAAGGGTGAGTAGGGGGAAGAACTGGTGAGGAAATGTAGAGGTCTGCTATGGACATCGGGTCTTCCAGCAACCTAATGAGGAAAATCTTTGAATACAAGATCCTCTTGAACCCAAAACTTCAAGAAACTGAAAATGTCATAACAACATTGCAATCAAGCATACATTACAATACAGTCACAACAACTTGACTGGATCACCCATAACCGAGTATTCAGTATCAGAAGCAAAAGAGATGATAATAAAGCTGACTATCATTGAACAAAAAGTCTCAAATGGAAACCCATAACCAGAGAACCAGAGGATTCATTAAAACTTTACAATACATGAGCTTAGCTCAACCATCGACCTTAACAAAATATCAAAACTAAGTTTTTATACTCAGAACAACTTGCCATCACCAGGGGTGTGACTTGGCTACTACAATCAAAGCTTTGAGTTTGTGTCTCTTCTGCCAGTCTACACCCACATTCTTCTGTGAGACGTGATCTTAGATCAATATGGGATTTGCAGGAGAATCTCGTGACAGGGGAAATTTTCGAATGACAGTCTGCCTACACGACCATCTTTCCATGCTTTCCATTTATGGGGTGAGACGAGGTTTCAAAAACCTCCCCCATTTCCATTAACTACTTTCATTGGGATCAGGATGGAGCTTGACACCCATGAATGTTCCAGGAGACATTCATGACTCCTCCAAGACAAGCCCGACACCTCGAAACCACATAGATCTTTTGATGAGACCAAAATGAGAGCTTTCGGCCCTTTGCGCAGCTCGTATCCATCACTCCTTACGACCTTGGGCCGTGAACATACACATATCCCACATGAAATTTCAAGATCTCGCATTTCGAGAGTCTTCACTCCCCTTGATTCCAAGTATTCTGATGCCCGATCCCGCGAAATGACCCATATAGATCGACGGTCAGACCTTCCTTGGTATTGATGGCCAGGATCATTTCCTTGAACAATCCCAGCTGCCTGCTACTCGATAGGAACTTTCCCTTTTTTTATGGCCCTGCTTCCATATGACCGCGGGTTGTGATCGTGGGCCCAACTCCCAGGTGCGTCACGATTTATTGTTTAGTGAGCTCACATTGTGCTCCATGCTCAAACCTCCGAATCGAGAAATCATGATCTCTTGGATCGGGTGACACACGTCTCTTTGCATCGGATGACCCAGATCATATTGGCATTTCAGGACCTCGGACCATCGACACTTCTCACCCCAGCCTTCCTGAAAGTACTTTCTCTACGGTGTGGATCTTGCGCCACATGTCCTTCTGAAAGGAAGGCCCAGATAATTTCACGACTTCGCGTTTCACGAGTCCTCATGACTCTACCCTTTAACTACTCCATTCCGCGAGTCAAAAAAATTCTAACCTTGCGCTACGTGTCTTTCCCAGGATAGACGACTAGGATGGCCCCACGATTTTAGAACTCTGTCTAACGCTAAATTTTGTATAAATATATGATCCTGATCGCTCGATGGTCATTGATCAGATCTTCCTGGTGGATCTCTGCCATTGAAATATGATCTTTCTCGCTTGCTTGACTTGAGTCCATATCAGACCGCTCTAAGTGCTACGCTTTGTGCTCATGACTGCGACCTGGTTAAATAAATACTTGGGCGGTTGGTTGAAGGCTCGAGAAAGAAAAGGGTCAGTGATAGAGGTAAGGAGGGAAGCGATCGACCTTAGAGGATACATAAAATCTAGATCCTATATTTCTTAGGCGACCAATCCATGAAAAACAAGTCTATCAGATGTATGAAGACAAAAAGCAGAAAACTATAAGCTGAGAGGAAAAACCTATGATCGGGTCTATAAAAGGAGGAAGAATGGGAAAAATTACACACTTAGGTAGAAACCATAACTCACAAGACTTTGACGAGTTTATGTGCTAACAAAGAGTTATATGAGGATCCTCTATATGACATTTACTACCATGATTATGAAGAAAAACATCATAATTTGATATTTTTCTTGGAGATGAATTTTAACATTGTGTTATGGGTATGGGAGGTCATCTTAAACACATCTAATGGATATCGTGGGCCTTCACAAACCATAATAATTGTTGTGATAGTAAAATTTCTTTCCTAATATTTCCATTGAAGGTTTAGTTACAAGTTTTGCACTATATTCATGGTGGTTTTTGTTGCTACTCGGTTCTCCTCTTTTTGTATGGAAACGCCTAGAATTTCCAAGTGGAGGCATGGCATTAGTTGGATAAGATGATGACATCTCATGCTCTCTTTTATTATCCACAAAAGTTGCATTATTTTCTTACTTATTGTAGCTTAGATGACCTGCTATCACAACTCTCTCATTATAGTTTATTTTTTTGACCTCATCAATGGTGTTGGGTTCCCTTTATCTTGGTATTGGTTCGTAGGCCTAAGGTGTTGGCTCCAAGCCTTTACATTAATATCTAAGCATGATACTAGGGTTTTAGGTTGATTCTTGTGATTTTTTGTTTTGTTTCGAGGGTGTGTTTATCCCACACACCTTTTTGAATATATGTGGGGGATAAACTGCGTCTTTTTTCATAGACACATTGCTCCCTTGCACATCAATGAAGTTTTTTTAAAGGGAAATATTAGTTGACATATGGTCAAAACTCTCTCATTGTTGTTTATTTTGTTTTCTTCATTGATGGTGTTGGGTTCCCTCTATTTTAGTAGTGGTTTGTAAGATGTGTGGAAAAACCTTGGGAATTTACGGTAATGAATGGGATACTAATTATCCCAATATTGAAATATAAAATGGAGAATGTGAACATGTTCATGGCATGTGATTCTCTAGAACTTCATGATAGCATTGATCTCTCTTTGTTTTCAACTATAGTACAAAATTAAGGATATATTGCATCTAACACTAACCATGGGTTCAATGATAATCAAATTATTGGTGCTAAATCAAAGTGAAAGGAAATTATCCTTCATCTATGCTTAATGAGGTTATGTGAATCAAGTATGATATTGAAGAACATGAGTAACAAGTAATCGGGGCCATAACATTGGTTTCTATCATCAATGACAAAATCATGAAATTTGTCCATGAGGAACCAACAAAGGAGGTTGAAATAATAGGTTTACATAGGAAACTATAAGAAAAATATGATGATGACCTAAATAAAAATGAAACAATAGGTTTTGATAAAATAAAATTATAATATTAAAGAAGGAGCCCTTAAAGATTTTGGTCCTTTGTATTTCACTAGAATTCCAAGGTACCCAAATTCATGTCTATCTATATGTATATGTATGAACCTCAACCTAATATTTCAAGGTCAAATTGTTACATCTATATTTGAACATGTGAAACAAAATACATGAATAAACAATCCTTAAAGTTGTTGAAGAAACAAAAGAAATTTCAAGGAACTAAAAACATTAAATTGTTGCCAAAATTGTGCCCTCTAATCGACAAAGTGAAGATTGGAATTTATGTCAACATTATAACAATGAGTGTTTATATCAT
>ML812422.1:181533-192994 GCA_009831015.1 Picea engelmannii
TATTCAAGTTCTATTTGTTGCCTAGACTCCATAGCCCAAGCACAAGGCACTAGGTCTTGCTTGGATTCTCACGTTATATCTTAAAATACAAAGAGATTTCCATTCTTAAAAGACAAAGAGATACAAGTTTGGAACTCTTGAAACCCACAAACAAACAAGCATGTAAAATCTAAATCCAAACTTGAACAATTCAATCTCTTAAATTTCACATTTACCAATGCCTTCAAATCACTAGGATGATATCCATGGAACCAAAAATTGATGCAGAAATTGTATGCCAAGGCCAATAGAACCAATATAACCAAGGAGTATTGAATCAATATATACCGAGTCTTATAAGAGAAGCTAAAATTATTATTAAGTGTATAACACAAATACATTCACAGATATATACAAGCCATAGAAATAGCCTTGTGTATATTATCAGATGAAAAAGTACCCATAATGTCAATGCATTATATGCATCATTACATGTTCAGCTATATAATGTACATCTAACTGTCTTATAAAATTATTACACATCATGAATTTCTTTTAGTCTTGTTTGGTGTTTTCCGGGTCTTAAGTAATTCATCCATCTCCATGTCTTCGTTTACTAGGTGCTCTTCAACAATTGATGTTGTTTTAGTCCTTTCACATCGAGTACATCTAGTCTCGTACCCACGACGTGGATACTGCTGTGAGGGGCCATCACCTACAAAAACCAAAAATATTAAATTTATATGGCCAATTTTTAAATTTCATTGAAGTAGTTCATTAATATTAAAAACAAACTCTGCAATGTAATTATTTACTTGGTCCTCTAGTTGGCACCGTTCGGATGGTTTCCGGCCTGTTCACTTGATCTTCAGGTCGAGGAGGATCAACTACGACATTCTCTGCCATTGAAACTTCAAAATTTAGAAGTACATAATTATTAAGTATATGATTAATATATAGCCATTTTACCATCGTGGGCCTCAGTCATAGGAACATCTTGGGGCTGCACCTCACTGGGATGGGGCTGTTGGGGAGCACCATGATCTTCTGGCTGCATTGCACTATCAACGCTTTGTTGTCTAGTACGAATGGTTTTGTTGATAGTGTTTCTCCCCTGATTAAAACAAATTAAGACATTAAATTATGGACGATATCAAACATTTATGTATTTTATAAGTAATGAAAGGTTAATGTGGACTGATTTTTATTTACCTTATCTCACAAATTGGATCTTGGGGTCTGCCCCATGCTTTTCCTACGATCAACCACGACTTTATAACCATACTTGTAACCAAGTTGGAGGTCTTCCTCCATGGTTTCAGTTCGAAAGTCATCGCCCTGCATTGCATAAGGGTATAGTTTTTTAATGTTTTTGGTTGGAATTACCTGAAAGTTGTAAGGCGATACAAATAATATTCTTAAGATGTTTGGGTACTTACGATTCGTGACTGTAACCTCGAGTAGCCGCCCTAGCCTAGCTTATGTTGGACATGTTTGGAAATCCTTGCTTTGGTTGCCTTCAAAGTGTCAGACAACCTATCATCAAAATTTTCAAGTATGTTATATACAACCACACTTTTATTTAGATCTAAAGAAAAATAAAGCTGATATTGAAATCAAAATATTGTAATTTACCTTGGTGTACCAGTTATTTGTTCTCCTGATTTTTTCAAAATCTTCTCTTTTGCATCATCGATGATCACCTTCCACTCCCTCTCTGGAATTGAGGGAGGACTCTCATACCTAGGATTTCCTGCCAAGCTTCGTCTATAAACATCCCGCTTATATTTTAAATATCTGTCTGCTGCAGAGGTGACTTCTTTTTTATTGAATGTGTCTACTCCAAAGAGGCCTTCGAGATAATCCATAAGTTCCTTTTTGAGGTTGGAATTTTGGCAATTCCACCTCATGCGTAAGGTTGCCCCAAAAATCAACAAGGCCTTTCTCTCTAGGTGCCTATAAAAATGGTCGTTTCCTACACAAAAAAATATATGATAATTAATTTAAAATTAATAATCTAGATGATTTGTGTATGAGAAGGACAACATTAAATGATTAAAATATGAATTAAAACTACTTGGGAGTCTTGATTGTTTTAATGGAAGTCCATTATCGTCGACCAAAAAAGTGCACGGAAGGGTCCCCGTTCTTGTCACACGTCTAGCTCCAGGAAATGCAACGATGTCAACCACATCACCACGAGCCTCGTCTCTGCTATCATATCTAGACTCTCACCGATGTGTGGGTGTCTGGCGGTGTGTGTCATGGATCCTATCTAAATTAGGTGTGGAAGATGGAGAAGTAAATAGTACTCTAGCAATTGTATGACTGCTCACATTAGGACACGGTAGCGTCTCTGTAGCGCCACTACTACCAACACCGGGCTGAACAGGCTCCAAAAATCTCTTTATAAAAAATAAAATGTTTTTTGTGAGATAATGTAAAAGTTAAAGAACAAAGTTTCATAATTGAACATATGAGTACATTAAAAAAAACACTTTAAATTATGGTTATTACCTTATATGTGTTAAGTTGTGACATAAGGAGATTGATATTTTCTAGGACGTTGGGAGTTTGATCTGGACGATCTAAGAAGCTAGAAAGTTCCTTGTTCGCTTTAATGATATTTTTTTTTATTAAGACCATTAGATCAGGGGATGAATAAAACCCCTCCTCATCGGCAGGATCATGATCAACATGGTCTGCAGGCTACATATAATTTCAGAAAAAACAATGTTATTTCAATAAAATTATATAAGAAAATAATAAAATTAATGTAAAATGAAAGTGGAAATTGACAATCATTTACATGTTCCGCGTCTGGCCCTTTTCCACGATCATCCTGACACATTATAATATAAATAGAACTCCCAAATATTTAAAAAAATTGTTAACGATAACAAAAAAACAATGTTAAAGATAATATTTACAACAATGTTAAAGATAATAAAAAAATATAATGCAATAAGTAGAGGTTTCTTAAAGAGGTGTTTCATAAGTACCCACACACTATTAGTCGATGTTTCTATTTGATTCAAATGGTGATCCACTAATAACTCTTCCACGGGAGCTATCTTTTTTATTGCGCACAGGACTACCCGATTCTCTTCACGTCCCTCATATATGCAATTCGTTTGTTTGTTTGTTGTCCCAGGTCGTGTGTTGTTTATAAACCCTGTGATATTGCTGGAAGCTTTAGGCCTTCCATCAATATAGATAGTCGCTCCCTTATTTTTATCCTTGTTTATTAGTTGTATAATTTGTGGAGAGTGCATATCTCCACATACTTCACATGTATCATACCAGTTGCATCTAATCGTTATAATTGTAACACGGTTCGACATAGTCCATCAATTCAGTTACAGTATTGTATTTTACAATTATTCCATCCATGGAAAATAGGCCCAATCCATGCAGGGAGGATGGTGCAATGCGATATGTCCTATTGTTGATAACGAAGTCAACATCTATAGGAGGTAGTTCCTTAGGTACCCATTGTTTCACCAGATTCTTATACCTGAGTGGCACCTCTATGTATCATATGATCTCATCATCATAAGAGCATGATCCTCCTTCGGAAAGAAAAATATTCATGCATCTACAAAATTTTCTTTTGAATTTTTCACCTCTGGTCCTTGTTTTCTTATCATATCTACTAGATGTAGTCACATTTCCCTCTATTTGTCCCAAGCTTTCCTCACTCGACAAAGAAATATCTAATAGGTACCTGTTTGGTTGTACCTTTAGTTGCATGTGCACGTGTTGTTAGTGAGTAGTCCATCATCATCCTAGTTTCAATTTATGGACTTTTTTTTCTATATTCAAAGTTCTAAATTAAAATTTTATATCTTTAGTTTTGGGTGCACAATTAGACTAGGGTGCAATTACCAATATTAGTGGTCAACCACCTAATTTAATGTGATATCCCTCTTGATTTTGGACATATTAAGGACACATTAATGTGATGACAGTAAGGACATGATAAGTTTATCATATGGATATAAGAAAAAAATAGTATTAAGGTTTTTGTTTGTTGGATTTGTGCAAATTAGAATTATTATAATAAATTTCCATTGAAGATGAGGGTTGATGCTATGGAGTAAGAAATCAAACCATCAGTTGGTGTGTTGCAAATCTTGGGTGCTTGAGTTGGCAATATGTCTAAGGAAAGCCAAGAGTAGAACTATACAAATATTAGTTTTGTTCACTCCAAGTTGAAGAATAAGTTAGTTATGGCGATGGTTAACAATAGTGCAACCCAAAATTTTTATGTAGGAAGTAGTGGTTGTTAAACTCAATGTGCAGTTGAAATTGGTGCAATCTTTGAAATTGGTGCAGTTGAATTGCAACTGGGCATAAAATGAAAACTAAGACTCAGATTGAGGAACCGTCATCTCTGTTGGATTTACGACATAAGATTTTAGCTAGAGCACCCCTCACTCCTAGTTCCAACCCCTTGGAAGTTGTTTTTTTCATCGATTTCGATAACTAGTGCTTTTCTCAATAAGAAACAATGCAACATTTGGATTTAGGGGTCCAATTTACGAAACCATGCCTCGGGAGTGGATGGACAATGTGGTCACCTAGTCCATGGCTAAAAAAACATGCAACATCTCATGGAACTCAAAAATGTTGCTCTGTTGGGTTTTTATGCCTTGAGGAGCAATTGGCCAAGAGTCCCCAAAATGGTTTGGAATGCGACTTGAAACTGGGCATAAAATGAAAAACGAGACTTAGATTGAAGAACAATTGACTTTGATGGATTACTGGGATAGGATTTCATCTAGACCACCCCTCACTACTAGGTTCCATGCCTCGGAAGTTGCTTTACTCATTGATTTCGAGAACTAGTGTTTTGCTCAGTTTGAAGCAATGCAACATTTGGATTAAGGGGTCAATTTACGAAACCATGCCTCAGGAGTAGATGGATAATTTGGTCACCTAGTCCATGCCTAAACAATCTTGAAACATCTCACATAACTCAAAAATGTTGCTCCGTTAGTCTTTTATGCCCTAAGCGAGAATTAGCAAAGAGTCCTTGAAATGGTGTTGGGTGCGACTTACAACTGAGCATAAAATGAATACTGAGACTTGGATTGAGGAACCGTTGTCTTTTGGATTTATGACATAGGATTTTAGCTAGAGCACCCCTCACTCCCGGTTCCAACCCCTCAGAAGTTGCTTTAATCATTGATTTCGAGAACTAGTGTTTTGTTCAGTTTGAAGCAATGCAACATTTGGATTAAGGGGCCAATTTATGAAACCATGCATCGGGAGTGGATCGATAATTTGGTCACCTATTCCATGCCTAAACAATCTTACATGATCTCATAGAACTCAAAAATGTTTCTCCATTAGTCTTTTATGCCTTGAGCGGGAATTGGCCAAGAGTCCTCGAAATGGTTTGGGATGAGACTTGCAACTAGGCATAAAATGAAAAGTGAGATTCAGATTGAGGAACCATCATCTCTGTTGGATTCTTGGTATAATATTTTATCTAGAGCACCCCTCACTCCCAGTTCCAATTCCTCAGATGTTGTTGTTTTCATCGATTTTGATAACTAGTGATTTGCTCAGTAAGAAGCAATGCAACATTTGGATTTAGGGGTTCGATTTACGAAACCATGCCTCGAGAGAGGATGGACAATGTGGTCACCTAGTCCATGCCTAAACAAGCTTTCAATATCTCACGAAACTCAAAAATGTTGCTCCGTTAGTTTTTATGCCCTAAGGAGGAATTGACCAAGAGTCCCTGAAATGGTTTGGGATGCGACTTGCAATTGGGAATAAAAACAAAACCGAGACTCGTATTGAGGAACCTTCATCTATGTCGGATTCTTGGCATAGGATTTTAGCTAGAGCACCCCTCACTCCTATTTCCAACCCCTCAGAAGTTGTTTTTTTTTCATCGATTTCGATAACTATTTCTTTTCTCAGCAAGAAGCAATGCAACATTTGGATTTAGGGGTCCTATTTATGAAGCCATACCTTGGGAGCAAATGGACAATGTGGTCACCTATTCCATGGATAAAAAAGCGTGCAACATCTCATGGAACTCAAAAATTTTGCTCCGTTATGCTTTTATTCCTTGAGGAGGAATTGCCAAGAGTCCCTGAAATGGTTTGGGATGCGACTTGCAACTGGGCATAAACTAAAATCGAGACTCGGATTGAGAAACCATCGTATTTTTTGGATTCCTAGCATAGGATTTTAGCTAGAGCACCCCTCACTCATGTGTGACATGCATTAGAAGTTGATTTAATCATTGATTTCGAGAACTAGTGTTTTGTTTAGTTTGAACCAATGCAACATTTGGATTAAGGGAAAAATTTACGAAACCATGTCTCGGGAGCGGATGGATAATTTGGTCACCTATTCCATTCCTAAAAAATCTTGCAGCATCTCATGTAACTCAAAAATGTTTCTCCGTTATTCTTTTATGCCCTGAGTGAGAATTGGCTAAGAGTCCCCAAAATGGTTTAGCATGTGACTTGCAACTGGGCATAAAATGAAAACCGAGACTCCGATTGAGGAACCGTCGTCTTTGTTGGATTTTTGGCATAGAATTTTAGCTAGATCACCCCTCATTCCCGGTTCCAACCCCTCAGAAGTTGCTTTAGTCATTGATTTCAAGAACTAGTGTTTTGCTCAATTTGAAGCAATGCAACATTTGGATTAAGGGGACAATTTACGAAACCATGCCTTGGGAGTGGATCGATAATTTGTTCACCTAGTCTATGCCTAAACAAGATTACAACATCTCACAGAACTCAAAAATGTTGCTCCATTAGTCTTTTATGCCCTGATCGAGAATTGGCCAAGAGTCACCGAAATGGTTTGGGATGCGACTTGAAATTGGGCATAAAATGAAAATCGAGACTCAGATTGAGGAACTGTCGTCTCTGTTGGATTACCGACATAGGAATTTATCTAGAGAACCCCTCACTCCCGGTTCCAACCCCTCAGAAGTTGTTTTTTTCATCGATTTCGAGAACTAGTGGTTTGCTCAGTAAGAAACAATGTAACATTTAGATTTAGAGGTCCAATTTACGAAAACATGCCTTGGGAGCGGATGGAAAATGTGGTCACCTAGTCCATGCCTAAACAAGCTTGAAACATCTCACAAAACTCAAAAATGTTGCTCCGTTAGTCTTTTATGCCCCAAGGAGGAATTGGCCAAGAGTCCCTGAAATGGTTTGGGATGTGACTTGTAACTGAGCATAAAACGAAACCCAAGACTCGGATTGATGAACCAACGTCTCTGTTGGATTCCCGACATAGGATTTTAGCTAGAGCACCCCTTACTCCCGGTTCCAACTCCTCGAAAGTTGTTTTTTTCATTGATTTCGATAACTAGTGTTTTTCTCAATAAGAAACAATGCAACATTTGGATTTAGGGGTCCTATTTACGAAACCATGCCTCAGGAGTGGATGGAAAATGCGGTCACCTAGTCCATGGCTAAAAAAGCATGCAACATCTTATGGAACTAAAAAATGTTGCTCCTTTAGGATTTTGTGACATGAAGAGGAATTCCCAAGAGTCCCCAAAATGGTTTGGGATGTGACTTGCAACTGGGCATAAAACGAAAATCGAGACTTAGATTGAGGAACTGTCATCTTTGTTGGATTTATGGCATAGGATTTTAGCTAGAGAAACCCTCACTCATGGGTTCCATGCCTCAAAAGTTGCTTTAATCATTGATTTTGAGAACTAGTGTTTTGCTGAGTTTGAAGCAATGCAACATTTGGATTAAGGAGCCAATTTACAAAACCATGCCTCAAGAGCAGATGGATATTTTTTTCACCTATTCCATGCTTAAAAAAGCTTGCAACATTTCACAGAACTCAAAGATGTGTCTCCGTTAGTCTTTTATCCCATGAGTGGGAATTGGCCAAGAGTCCCCGAAATGGTTTGGCATGCGACTTGCAACTAGACATAAAATGAAAAATGAGACTCGGATTGAGGAACTGTCATCTCTATTGGATTCCTAGCATAGGATTTTTGCTAGAGAACCCCTCACTCCCTATTCCAATCCCTCAGAAGTTTATTTAATCATTTATTTAGAGAACTAGTGTTTTGCTTAGTTTGAAATAATGCAACATTTGGATTAAGGGGCCAATTTATGAAACCATGCCTCGGGAGCAGATCGATAATTTGGTCACCTAGTCCATGCCTAAAAAATCTTCCATCATCTCACAGAACTCAAAGATGTTGCTCCGTTAGTCTTTTATGCCCTGAGCGAGAATTTTCCAAGAGTCCCCGAAATGGTTTGGGATGCGACTTGCAACTGGGAATAAAACGAATACCGAGACTCATATTGAGGAACTATTGTCTTTGTTGGATTATTGGCATAGGATTTTAGCTAGAGTACCCCTCACTCCTGGTTCCAACCCCTCGGAAGTTGTTTTTTTCATCGATTTCGATAACTAGTGCTTTGCTCAGTAAGAAGTAATGCAACATTTGGATTTAGGGTTCCAATTTACAAAACCATGCCTCAGGAGTGTATGGGAAATGTGGTCACCTATTCCATGCCTAAACAATATTGCATCATCTCATGAAACTCAAAAATGTTGCTTCGTTAGTCTTTTATACCTTGAGGAGGAATTGGCCAAGAGTCCCTGAAATGGTTTGGGATGTGACTTGCAATTGGGAATAAAATGAAAATTGAGATTCGGATTGAGTAACCATCATCTCTGTTGGATTCCTAGCATAGGATTTTAGCTAGATCACCCCTCACTCCTAGTTCCAACCCCTCGGAAGTTGTTTTTTTCATCAATTTCGATAACTAGTGCTTTACTCAGTAAGAAGTAATGCAACATTTGGATTTAGGGGTCCAATTTACGAAACCATGCCTCGAGAGTGGATGGACAATGTGGTCACCTAGTCCATGGCTAAACAAGCATGCAACATCTCATGGAACTCAAAAATGCTGCTCCATTAGGTTTTTATGCCCTGAGGAGAAATTGGGCAAGAGTCCTTGAAATGGTTTGGGAAGCGACTTGTAACTAGGCATAAAAAGAAAATCGAGACTTGGATTGAGGAACCATCGACTTCGATGGATTACTAGAATATTATTTCAGCTATACCACCGCTCACTCCTGGGTGCCATGCCTCGGAAGTTGCTTTACTCATTGATTTCGAGAACTAGTGTTTTGCCCAGTTTGAAGCAATGCAACATTTGGATTAAGGGGTCCAATTTACGAAACCATGTCTTGGGAGCGGATGGATAAATTTTTCACCTAGTCCATGCCTAAACAAGCTTGTAGCATCTCACAAAACTAAAAAATGTTGCTCCGTTAGTCTTTTATGCCCTGAACGGGAATTGGGCAAGAGTCCCCGAAATGGTTTAGGATGCGACTTGCAACTGGGCATAAAACGAATACCGAGACTCATATTGAGGAGCCATCATTTCTGTTGGATTCTTGACATAGGATTTTAGCTAGATCATCCCTCACTCCCGATTCCAAGCCCTCAAAAGTTGTTTTTTTCATCGATTTTGATAACTAGTGCGTTTCTTAGTAAGAAGCAATGCAACATTTGGATTTAGGGGTCCAATTTATGAAACCATGCCTTGGGAGCGGATGGACACTGTGGTCACCTAGTCCATGGATAAAAAATCACGCAACATCTCATGGAACTCAAAAATGCTGCTCCATTAGGCTTTTATGCCCCAAGGAGGAATTGCCAAGAGTCCCCGAAATGGTTTGGGATGTGACTTGCAACTGAGCATAAAATGAAAACCGAGACTCAGATTGAGGAACCGTCATCTTTGTTGGATTCCTGGCATAGGAGTTTAGCTAGAGCACCCCTCACTTCTGGTTCACACCCCTCACTCCCGGTTCACTCCCGGTTCATGATTGGATTCTAGTTTCCCTAAATGTTAGTTTTGAGGCTGCATGTATTACTGTCCAAGAGGTTGGGAGAATGTTGGGAGAAAGAAGAGGAACCTCACTTATTTTCAAGAAAAGGGACACAACACTCCCTATTGTAGGGGAAGGCTAGTATAAGAAGTAACATTTACCAGATAGAGGGGGGATAAAAGTAGTCTTTGACCACTTCCAGAATGGGATAATCCTTTTTAAACAGGACAAGGACTAAAATATGTTCAAGGGAATTTTATATATTTCCATCAAGGACATGGATAATTCTGATGTGGACAATTTTGCATGGAGGCATTTCTCCTGGACCTCTTCATGAAATATTGTGAATCTATGGTGCATGTACAAAAATGTGAGATGTGGGTTTATGATAATATTTTTAATTTTTCAATAACATTCTCCATTGACCTTGTGTAAACCATTCCATTTGGTGTTTTTTGCACTAAGTGTAAAGAAAAATGTTGGATAATTATAAGACGTAAGTTAGGTATGAGCTATTTGTTACCTCTTTATTATCTTTTATTTTAATGGTATCCATATTTTTATTGATCAAATGAGGAATTAACCTGGAACTGATGCCATTAGATACAAAATCAATCCTAAAGCCAACTAAGGAGAAAAAAAAACACACACTAATTAATCTAGGAGTCAAGCATGCAAACAAACCTTCTCACAAAGCGCTAGTTGGTGATGGAATCCAACATTGCAGAATCGATGCACGAAGGGGATGAGTTTTGGTGGGTGGGAAAGTTACGTTGACAACCTGCTTAACGAACTAACACCCTGGTGCAAGTTACCTCACCGAGTAGTGGGCAACCCTCCAAGGAGTCTGAGTGAGTCTAGCCAACGTTGATCCTAGGTACAACACCACCTTCCCTATGTTGTCACCTTGTGTAGGAAGTATAAAATAGTATGGCCTCTATGGTACCACCTACTATACCAAAGCAGAGGGGGGACATTCGATAGTCGACACCAAGACCAACAAATCAGGGTTGATTAATCTAAGGGCCCCAATGTGACCTCGTGATTGACCCATGTGTTAGAAGGGCTTCCCAAATTCAGTGATATAGCAATTGGAGTTCACTCCCTAACTGAAGGCTTTATGTTTATTTAGCATATTTGGAAATTTATTCTCACAATCCTATTCCAAATCTCTACACCTAAGCTAAGATGGGTTTGAAGAACCCTAGAAAAGTTTCTAGATAAATTTTAATTAGCGCTTTATTTTAGGTTGTTGTTACTCAAAGGAGTGGTCATGAAACTGATGGTGTTTTGACTTGACTCTTTAAACCATGCAAAAGGAAAATGAAATGAAAGAATTTCAACTTCGATGAAAACTAGCTATGGGAAGGAGCAAGAGGTTTTAAGCAAAGAAATAATTTCTTGATAGATTACTATGTGTGCAGAACTACTAGGAAAAAAATAGAGGCACAAAATAAATATCCATATCCATGTCACAAATAAAAATGCCACAGGAAAAAAATAGAGGCACAACCATCGAAGAGGCCACAAAAAATTACTTGTCAACAAAAGGGTCACAAGGTGGTGAGCTACATGATCTCAATGGGACAAGGTAGGCATACCCATACTCGTTGAGACAACT
>ML812423.1:62455-79333 GCA_009831015.1 Picea engelmannii
AAAATTGATCTTCATTCTTGCTACCACCAGATCCGTATGAATGAGGAAAACATTCCTAAGACTACATTTAGAACTCATGAGGGCCACTATGATTTTTTGGTCATTCCCTTTGGCTTGTGTAATTCTCCCTCCACTTTCCAAAGCCTCATGAATCATGTCTTCCGTCGTTTCCTCCGTCATTTTGTCTTAGTTTTCTTTGATGATGTCCTCATCTATAGTAAAAACTGGACAACCCATCTTGCTCATGTGGATCTAGTTCTCCATCTACTCTCTCAGCACCAACTTTTCCTCAAACAATCTAAATTTTCTTTTGGCACCTTGGAAGTCGAGTACTTGGGTCATCTTGTTGGCAAGGTCGGTGTTCAGGTAGATCCTAAAAAGATTGAAGCTATGCAGTATTGGCCTCACCCAAAGACTCTCAAAAGCTTGTGTTGATTTCTAGTTTTAACAGGTTATTATCGCAAGTTTCTTAAGAATAATGGAAATATTGTGGCAACTCTCATTGCTCTCCTTAAAAATAATTCTTTCACTTGGACTCCAGCAGATGCTCAAGACTTTCAAACTTTAAAGATGGCCATGTGCACCACTTCAGTCTTTACCCTTCCTGATTTCACAAATACCTTTGTCCTCGAATGTGATGATTATGGGAAAGGAATTGGCACAATCCTTATGCAAGAGGGTCAGCCTTTGGCCTTTACCAACAAACAATTGTCAGAGCAACATTTTGGAAAATCAATCTATGAAAAGGAAATGTTGGCTATTATGCATGTTGTGGATCTTTGGCGCCCTTATCTATTGGGGAAAAGCTTCCAAATTAAGATAGATCATCAAAGCCCCAAGTATTTCCTGGAACAATGCCTTTCCTCCCCAGAGTAATAAAAATGGGTGACTAAGTTCTTTGGATATGATTATGAGATCATTTACAAGAAAGGAAAAGACAATGTGGTTGTTGATGCACTTTCCATAAAATATGAAGATGAAGGGTCCTTTTTTTCTCTCTCCTTCATTGTACCAGATTAGCTCCAAGCTATTTGCCAGGAATGGCTACACGATCCCAAAAGTTCGCATTTGATACAACAATTGCAGGCCAATTCTCCAGTCTCCACAGGGTACTCTTGGCTCAATGATGAGCTTCGATACAAAAGTTCTTTGTATTTAAGTCAACAGTCAAAACTTAAATCCACAGTACTTTTTGAGCTTCATGCTACACCCACCACTGAGCACTCTGGGTTTACCAAAACCTATGATCGGGTCAAACGTTCTTTTTTCTGGGATGGTATGAAACAAGACGTTCACAATTTTGTGGCTAAATGTGATGTTTGTCAATGCAAAAAGGGAGAAACAGTCAAATCTCCTGCCACACTACAACCGCTTCTGATTCCCCCTTCTATTTGGTGGGATATCTCTATGGATTTTATCATAGGATTACCTAAATCAGACAATAAAACAGCCATCATGATGGTAGTTGATCGTCTTTCCAAGTATGCTCATTTTTGTGCTCTTCAACACCCATTTACAACCTCCATTGTGGCTCAACTTTTCATGGATTAGGTCTTCAAGCTTCATGGCATGCCTCATGCTATTGTTTCTGATTGTGACCCAACTTTCACCATCATTGTTTGGAAAGAAATGTTCAAGATACAAGGCACCCAATTGCATCTCAACACAGCTTATCATCCCCATATTGATGGTCAAAATGAAGTTGTCAACAAGTTTTTGGAACATATTTGGGGTGTTTTTCATTAGAAAAGTAAAATTAGTGGGCTCAATGGTTACCACTAGTTGAATGGTGGTACAACACTTCTTACCATACAACTACCCACGTGACTCCTTTTTAAGCAGTATATGGAAAAAATCCACCTTTAGTTCTCTCATACTTTCCAGGTGTCTCGAAGGTCCAGGAGGTTGAACAAACGCTTACAGATCGAGAGGTTATTCTCTGTACCCTTAAAGAGAATTTTTTCATGGCCCAGAATCACATGAAGCAACAAGTATATAAAGGTCACTTTGAACGTCAATTTACAGAAGGAGATCAGGTGTTTCTTCGACTGCAACCTTACAAGCAAAATTCTGTCAAGGTTGAGCATTGTCAGAAACCTGGGCCCAAATTTTATGGTCCTTATACCATTCACAAGCATGTGGGACAGTGGCATATCAGTTAGCCTTGCCCAATCATTCTAAGATCCATCCTATTTTTCATGTTTCCTTCCTAAAGAAGGTGATTATAACTAACTTCCAAACTCAAACCAACCTTCCCGAGTTGGATGAAGAAGGCTCCATTTTGACTCGCATGAGCGTCGTCCAGTGGAAAGATACAACTCCAGTAGATTCCACTTGGGAACCAACTACCATTCTGCAACAATTTCCTCATCTCAAACCTTGAGGACAAGGGTGTTTTTAAGGGGGAGGAAATGTTAGGGACCTAACCCCTCACGTAGGTAGAATAATATAATTCCATGTAATAAAGGTCAATATTAATAATGCCTAGCAATAAGGAAAAATAAGTCAAATTTAAGAAGACCTAATAGAATATTTCACTTCTAGAAGGATATTCCTCTAGAATGTTCTTTTGATAGACATATTTAGTATAAATAGGAGTCAAGGGTATGAGAAGTATTTTCTTGGATATTATTTAATAGAGCTCTGCTCTGCTAGAGGTTTCCCCCTCGAAGAGGCAAGTGAACATTGCTCTTAGTAATCAAAGTGATCTTTCTGGTGTTATTATGGTATTATTTTGGTATTATTGTGGTCTTATTCTGGTTATATCATTGTTTATCTGCCATTTCTAGCTAATTATTTCAGTTCTACATACTATTTTATATCTAGAATATTACATCTACCAGGTTCCCTTGACTGAATGGGTGTCCAACCTCACTTTCATAAACAAAAATAAAGAACCATCTTCTTATGTATATATTTTAGAGACATGAACAAGGCTTGTCCTAAAGATAACTTCCCTACTCCTTTGATTGACCAGATTCTTGATGATTGTGCGGGAAGATAAGTCTTTTCTTTTATGGATGGATTTTCAAGGTATAATAAAATTCAAATCAAATCCAAGTATCAACATAATACGACATTTATTTGTCCTTGGGGTACCTTTTCATACCGGAAAATGCCTTTAGGCCTTAAAAACGCTGGAGCAACCTTCCAACGTGCCATGACCTTTTATTTTCATGATTTTAAGCATATTGTCAAAGCTTACCTAGATGATATCTCTGCTCACTCTCATAATAGAGTACATCACTCCACTCTCCTTTGATTAGTAT
The DNA here is from genome assembly GCA_009831015.1 of Picea engelmannii. NCBI lineage: Eukaryota > Viridiplantae > Streptophyta > Pinopsida > Pinales > Pinaceae > Picea > Picea engelmannii. Next base: position 65,725 of record ML812423.1, read on the forward strand.
TTGAGATATGTTGTTACTATCACATTCGGTTGAACCCTCACAAGTGCATCTTTTGTGTTAGGGATGGGCGTGTTTTAGGATTTGTAACTCATCCAAATCATCCAAATATGATTTGTAACTCTATAATAGACCTGGTGTATAAGATCACATACCTGCAAACCTTCCTTAACTTTAACAACAAGAGACTATCATTTTCATCAAACTTTACTTTAGTCTCACATGACTAATTTTGGATTAGTCAACAACCCTAACTTGAAATAATCATAACTATGTATTTGTAAAGAATAAATATCTAAAAATGGTACACAATGTTGTTCTGTGTATTTTATGCAATTCCTCTAGACTTCACCACTTGTAACCTCTCAGAAAATGAGTTATAGAAAAAATGGCATACCTTGTTGAATTCTGGCTTATTCTAGAGAGAGAACTTGTAGTGTGTGCCCCGCACGGAATATTCATTGTGTGGATTTGAAAATTTTACATAGAATACTACATACTGTACTCTAACCAATACATTTGGTCTTACTAAATTCGGATATGTTATGAATAAGTTATGGCATTTTTACCCGAAACACCTGTTTTAGACTAGTTTCAGGACTAGCCACAAACCCTATTTTCCACATCGTGTAACTCCAAAAATACAATGAATCACAAGCTAAAATTTGTATCATAGCTACTTGGATATGTTTTATCAATGGCCTCCCAATTTCACGGTCTGAATCATTCTAGAAAAAAAATTATTGCGAAAATGGTGAGATGACCTGTAAATAACATACCTTAGAAAGCATCATCAAAAGAATTTATCGTCCCTTTAATTACTTCACCTTCCCTCTGAAATTCTTCTTAGATATCCTTTAGTTACCTCAGTCACCTGTAGATATTCAATATGCTCAAGTGTGATTAAAATTAGAGATCCTTTCCTCTTATTTATACTTTCATGTAGCTTCCTCAAGGGGTTACCTTTTAACCATCTTAACCCACTTTCCTTATTTTAGGGTTAACCCACTTCTAACCACCTGTCAACTTAGTAATTTCTCCATTAACTTTATTATTTAAATAATTTCTTTTGTATTCACTTTGAATTATAGTACACTCATCACTTCACTCTATTATTTACCTTCTAAAATCTCTTAAACCACTTTGACTACTTTGACCTTTTGGGGCTTCTAGATGACTCGTGAGGATTCTCCAACTTCACATGGCCATAACTCTCTAACCATGAGGAGTTATGTGATGTTCAAATAGTTTGTAAATATTTAACAAGTCATGGTAAATATTGTGCATATTCTTATTGGTTTTAAAGAATAAGAATTGGATATAAATGACTAGGATCACTATACGTATTCTATTGGTTTTTAAAAGAAAAAAAAAATAGATTTAGCATTGGAATATGAATGGTTGTGGCTCAAAGGGTTATTATGTTTATCATATAAATGGCCATGATGTTTGTTAGGGTTGTTATATAAATATTATATAGATGTTGATATTGAGTATTTCTAGGCATATGAATTGTTTTTTGGAAGCCAACAAGCAATCTGTAAAGGAAGTAACAATTTATCTGGTGGTTTTGAAAAGTGATATTGATTGAATTGTGGAGGTTTGAACAGAGTTATGTTTGATTGTTTGATTTGATTTATTTTTATATGAACAGTATCCATATTATGTCCCTGTCATGCTACCACCTTTCACTCATTATATCCCCCTCATAATCCCAATATCGTTATGACATCCCTGTTTTGTAAAATAAATTAAAAGGGTCTATGTAACAACGACAAAAGATATGACACAACAATGGTTGGAAACTTATATTTTGGTATATTTTACACAGTCAAATTATTTAATTAATTGTTGAGCAGTATTCATGTAATTACCCCCTCTCATTATACCACCTTTCTTTCATTACACTCCCTCCATATGTCCCATGAACCCTGTCACCCCCTGCTCACTTGACAATTATTAAATAGTTTGTTATGGATGGATTTGCATGTATCTCGTGTCAATTTCTGAGCCAATTATTGTTTCATGCAAGAATAATGTCATTAAGGGCTTAGTTACTGACAAAATGATGCTACATGACAAGTTTCTTCAGTAGGGGCATCCATGGAAGAAATAATAGAGGAAGAGGAAACTGGAACAGAGGGCCTAGAAGGCCTAGATTCACCATTCATTTTGATACTTATCCCCAAGAATTGAACCAACTATTCCAAGCTTGTTTATTTAACTAGAATGGGCAATGAATAGTATAACCTCAACCATAGAGACCTCCCTTCTAGCCTCAAAACATCCCTGGTATTCTTGTGCCTCCTCATGTGTCCATGTAACCATAATTACCTTCAAATTATGGATGGCAAGAGATTGTCAACTCAACTGTCTCTCACCATCGTGGCAGGCCCAATTTGTCATTACCTCCTCCACCACCTGTAAAACCTAATGTTTAGATTACCCCTATTGATTCACTTGTCCAATCTTCACATGCAAGCAAAAGACTTTAAACTAATATTCCCCATGTGTAAGATAAAGGAAAATGTGTTGCTTCCCCTTCCTCTGCTTCAAATGACTCTTCAAAATCCATGTCCTCCTGCATGCATTTGAAGGATAATTGTTCCCATTTTATTAGTGAGATATCGCCTCAAGGTTCAAATCAACCATAGTCTAATTCTGGGAAATCAAAGGTGGAGATCAGTGATAAAAGAAAATTTTCCTCTTGGAGTGTAAAGTATGTCTTTTAATTTATGTTTTTTTATGATTGAGTTGATGAAGACAGTGGTCTGCAGAAATTTTGGACAGCAAGCTCTTTTTTGGATAATGTGGATTATGTGGATATTATTATATTTTTGTACATGATTTAAATTATTTCTGATATTTAAATATTCAGTTTTGAAGGTATCTAAGGGAGTTACAAGGGTGGCATGTGTTGAAATGATTATCCATTTGTGTTTTATTTTATAATTTGAAAAGAATGAAAGAAGGGAGTCACAAGGGGTCCCACCTACCTAGTTATTGTTAATTAAAGACCCTTAACAATTATTATTATTATTATTATTTCTCCTAAACTAAACTAGTTAATTCAAACTAACTTAACTAAAGGAAGTAGTTGAACTACTTCAACTTATTTCGAAGGAATAAAAGATAAATGAGAAGAAGAAACAAGGGGAGAATAGAAGGAGAAAGCAAGACTAAGGTTTTCTCTTTTGATTTCATGAGATAGTTCAGTTTTCATTCATTCTTGAGTTTGTTCAAAGCCTAATTCTCTTTTTGACAGCAGGGTCATTTTGTAGAAAACAAGGTTCAAAACTGAACCAAATCATTCAGATGATTGATTTAGAGGTGTTGATCCATTCTTGATAGTTTGTGTATTCTTGTCTGTTTATGGATTGAGTTTCATAGATGATAAAGGATATTTTGCAGAGTCAAATTGGCAGCAGTTTATGGAAAGTTGATCTAGATTATAAATTTCAGTTTTTACTTCTTGTTAGAGTCCTTTTGTATGGTGTTCATTGAGGATATCTAAATTAGACTCTGGTCCATGCCCTCACAGGGGTTTTGTAAAGAGAAAAACACTTTTGGTATCTCGAAATGAAATAAAACAAATTTCTATTCTGTCTCATTTGTGTGTATTTGTGACTTGGTTACTTTTTCTTTTTGATCTCCATATTTACTTTTTGTAATTTGTATATTTTTCATAAACTTATATAAAAAAATTATGTTATTTTGCAACATTATTTTCATTAATAAATCATCCTAAACCCTTGTAATTAATGCTTGTGGATTGTGAAAATATTTTGAGGCTATAAAACATAGGGTGACATTCTCGACTATCTTGTCCTAGCCAGACAATATTTAAAAATGATTGAGTAAGATAAATCATATATTTTACTCAACATTTATTTGGCGAACATACTGGGGAGATCTTCCATATCTGTTTGGTTGATTGTATTCGTGATTATCATTGAATATTTATGCTTTTGATTCTTTGACTGTTTTCTTTCCTTCATGACAATACCTATTACAAGGTAGCCCAATATTGAGCCCAATCTTAAATACCAAACCATCATTGCATTAACTTTATTCAATACCATCTTAGAAATTGCTAATACCTAGGCTAAGCTTGAATGCTCATGAGCAGTAATTGAACAAGACATAAGTGTTCGAGAACGCTGGGAGGCCAGGTAAAGGCAACCTAGGAATAAACTATAGCTTTCTTTTTCCTAAAGTTTTGATATTCTTTTCATGTCCTTAAACCCTCACATCTCTAGGATAAGAAGAGGGTTATATCCTGAAATCACCCCTATCGCTGAAATAGGAAGAAGAAACGTTGTTTTGTCAACCCAACAAGGTACTCTAAGGGGAAATTTGTGTGATTCAGCTAGTTTGTCTTTCTCTCCCTTACCCATCATTCACAACATGGAAGTTGTATGTGGCTCTAGTGGCACTATAGGTTCTTCTTCATATCAACCTTCAACCTCATCAATGATTGGTAGCTTGTATAGCCATCAATTCCTTGTCCAATCTACTACCAACCCCACCAAGGTCACAAAGAAGTATGGACTTTTTCAATTTGAAGAAGATGCTACTACTACCCCATGGCATGTATCCTCTCCTCTAAACCTAGCACCTACTACCCGTCCACTCCAAAAATTCAAATAGCATCTCCCTAGGTTTTCAGGAAATAACATAATCACTACAAATGAACACTTGGTGGCATTCTATAATTCCTATCACAATATAGAAGCTAATGAAACTGATACTTGTATGTGCTTATTTGTTAATTCCCTTGAAGGGAAAGCATCGAAAAATTTCTTTGATCTCCCTCCCAATATTCTTTCCACTTGGGAAGAGTTAGTTTACTGGTTCAAATCTACTTAAGGGCAGTCTAAGATCCCAACCAAACAATTACAGGAGTAAAATAACATTGTGTACAAAGACGGTGAGACTATGAAGTATTTCAACCTACGTTTCACCAAGTTATATAACCAAATTCCCGAACTTATTCTCCCTCAAAACCAAGCCTCTTTTATACATTACTATAATGCTATACCTTCCCCTTATTGTCATAGTCTTGAAGAAAAATAATTTGACAATCTTGGTTTCGCTCTCCATACTTTTCTAGAGTATGAAGTACAACTTGAAAGAATGAGTCTTCTCGAAGGAGACTCAATTAAACAAATGGACATGTCCGCTCTCTTATATCTTGTTCAAGATATGAATAACCAAATGATAGCATATGAACAAAAGGGAAATTTCCCTTCAATTACTCCTGGGGCCTCATCTTCTTATTCACCATCTTTTAGGAATCCCAATGAAAACAACTTTCAACCCAAATCCATCATGCCTCGCAGTTGGTGCAACTTTTGTGAGGAACATCATGAGGAAAGTACTTGTGAGGTAAAGAAGAGTGCCAAAGATAAAATATTTGGAAAAATCCCTGAAACTACCATTGTTGTTCTAGATTTCGTAGAACCAGAGGATGTCATGATCATAAACACTAGGAATAAATCCTATTCTTCAAAAGGAAAATATGATCCCCGTTGTACTTCTTCTAACCCAAGCTCAACTTTGCAAGATACAATTGAACAAGATACCAAGACTCTTGAAAGTAAAGGAACGCCCTCCCCTATTCCCTCTTCCAAATACAACATTCTCAACCAATTGGCTAATATTAAGGCCAATGCTACTCTTTTGGACATGGTTGTCGTCCCTGAGCAACAAAAGCATCTGAAGAATTTCATGGAAGGAAAAAATTCCACCATATCTAATCTCTATGAAGAGGTAGAAGAAGAGGATTCTAGTGTAAATAAAGTAGGTGTAAATAACTTTAGACACCCTCTAAAAAATCCCCCATTTTTCATTTCTGTAAAGATTATGGAAAAAATAGCCCATTGTTGTCTAATTGATGGTGGTTCAGGCCCAAGCATAATGTCAAAAATTATTATGGAAGAGATAGGCTTGTATTGTACAAATGAAAATCCCAGAAGCAGGCTCTCTTATAATAGTTTACAACAATTGACCATAGGTGTAATCAAAGATGTGACTTTGGTTTTGTGCGCACATCCTGAAATAAGGAAAACCCTTAATATTCAGGTGATTGACATGTCAGTGAGTAATTATTCAATCATCTTAGGAAGAGACTGGCAAGCTTTGACAGATGGATATATCTCACTCGACGGGACACACTTATCCGTTCCTTGGAATGGGAAGAACATCATAGCCCTAAGGGAGGGAATAATTTCACTGTATATATATCATCCTGTAGCCTAATGTAAATTATGTCGAGGAGGAACTAGGAGTGTATTCCATCTTTGCAGATGAGGATAACACTATCCTGGAACAAATTGACCTGGAGGATGGGATGTGGCATATGCACTTTGATGGTTCATGCTCCAACGAAGGTAATGGAGATGGAATTATCTTGGACTCACCTGTAGGTAAAATGCACAACTTTTCCTATAGGTTAGAGTTTGCTTGCACAAACAACGTCATCAAATTTGAAGCATTACTACTAGGCATTGAAAATACCTATAATTTAGGTTGTGGTCACCTTACAGTTTTTGGGGACTTTGAACTTGTTGTAAACCTTGTAAGTAAAATATATTCTCCTCACAACAAGTTAATGAAATGATACATCCAAAATGTTTGGGTGCTTATCTCAAACTTATTATCATTTAACATCACTCACGCTAAAAGGGAATTGAATTCAATGGCTGAAAGTTTAGCTATTATTTCAGCCTCTCCTACTCGACAACTTCTACCACAAAGACATGATAGTACTTTCCAATATGTATATCATCTTCATATCCCTGAGAATGTAAAGTCATGGTAGGTCTTCCCTAGTGATGAAATCATCTGTGCTTTCATACAAAATGAACCATATAAGCCCAAGGAGATTATATCCATGGAAAACAACAAAATTCTGAAGGGCTTGACACCTCTAGAAAGTCAATTTTCATCGAGTGATGTAGGAAAAAAAGAAACACATAAAGAAGAGGAGTTAAAAAGGAAAGTGGGTGAAACCATTTCCTTGAACATTGGGACACCTGATTCCCCAAAGAATATTAAGATAGGTGCCCAATGTACTGATGAAGAAAAGTTGAAATTCACTAATTTACTTCATGAATTTCAAGATGTTTTTTCTTGGTCTTATGAGGATATTCGTGGTTTTGATCTTGCTCTTATACAACATGCCATTCCTATCAAGGAAGGCATAAAACCGATTAGGAAAAAATAAAGACCCGTTAACCCCGCACTTGAAGAGACTATTCGAAAGGAGTTGGAAAAACTCTTGAAGGCTGGGATAATTTTCCCTGTTAGGTATTCTGAGTGGGTTTCCAATTTGGTTCTTGTTCATAAACAAACTGGTCAAATCCGACTGTGCATTAAATAGAGAAACCATAAAATACCATTTTTCTCTCCATAATATGGAAATGACTTTGCAGCAAGTTGCAGGGTCACAGATGATGTCCTTACTTGAAAGTTTTTTTGGTTATAATCAGATCAAGGTAAATGATAGATAAATACAAAACCACTTTCATTACACATTGGGGCACATTTTCTTATGAATGCATGCCTTTTGGATTATCTAATACAGGTGCCACTTTCCAAAGAGCTATGCAGATAGATTTTGACTATCTGATCGGTAAGATTAATCAGATTTATTTTGATGACTTGAATATGTATTCAAAGAACCGATTGGATCATTTTGGTCATATTAGAAAGATTCTCATGCGATGCAGGAAATTCGACATTTATTTAAATCCTTCTAATCCTATTTTCGATGTTACTAAGGGCAATCTCCTTGGGAATATTGTCTTTGACTCAGGAATAAGCATAGATCCCGAAAGGATTGCTGCTATTCTAAACCTTCCTGCTCCTACTTCCAAAAATGAGGTTCAATCCTTTATGGGCATTATCAACTCTGTCCATAGGTTTGTTCCTGATTTTTCTATAATGGTCAAACCAATTCACAATATTCTAAAGAAAGATCACTCCTTTTCTTGGAATGATGACGTCAAGAATGCTTTTGTAAGGATTAAGAAGGCAATAAGTTTCGCCCCGGTTTTGGCAAAGCCAGATTTTGAGAAAGAGTTTATTATATATATTAATTCCATAGAGGAAGCAATCTCTTCTATCCTCATACAATGTGATGACCAGAGTAACTAAAAATCAATAGCTTACATGAGTAAAAGATTATTGAATGATGAATTCAAATGTTCGTATATTGAAAAACATGCTTTTTCTCGTGTTAAAGATTTGGAGAAATTTCACCACTTTATCTTAGGTAAGCACACGCTGGTAAAAGTCCATTTACCTGTTGTCAAGTTTTTTCTCTCACAGACTTATCTTTCAGGGAATCTTGCACATTGGATTTCCAAGATCCAGGAGCATGATTTAACCATAATGACTTCAAAAACCATTAAGGGATGTGACTTATCCCTTCACTTGGCTCAATATGTTGAATAAAGTGAAGAAATTGATGAACAAGATAGCTCGCTGTCAACACTATTTTACATTGATAGTCAAATCCTTCCTGTAGAGGAACATTCCTGGTATAAAGATCTGGTGTATTACTTGCAAAATCATAGATGTCCAGATAACTTAGGTACTCATCAAAGGAGAAGCCACCATCTTGAATATTCCAGATATGTCATTTTAGGAGACTTCTTGTTTAGGAGATCTATCGATGGTATATTAATTCGCTGTGTAAATAATGAGGAAGCACAAAAATTGTTACAAGAAATCCATGGATCTTTAGATTCTGTCATTCATGTGGGTGGCCACTTTTCTGCTAATACTACTGCTTTTAAAATCATAAAAAAAGGGTATTATTGGCCTTCATTTTTTCAAGATTATTATAATTTTTCAGGATCTTGTGACAAGTGCCAGAAGTTCATCGGGAAAGAACATCTTTTTACCATGACTTTACAACCTGTTCTCCCTGAATTTCCTTTTTCAAAATGGGGTATGGACTTTATCGGTCCTATTAATCCTCCATCTTCAGGAGGGAAAGTTTTCATCTTGATAGCCACACATTATTTTAAGAAATGGACTGAAGTTGTCCCACTTAAACATTCACAGGATGAGCAGGTTATTTCTTTCCTTGAAACTAATATTTTCTCCAGATTTGGCCTTCCTTTAGAAATGATTATAGACAACGGTCCTGCTTTTATTTCTACTAAGATAAATCAGTTTCTAGCTAAACTGCGAGTTAAACATTTTACCTCATCAACTTATTACCCTCAAGGAAATGGGCAAGACAAGTCTACCAACAAAAATATGGTTAGAATTATCAAGAGGCTCATTGAAGATAAGCCTCGTCAATGAAACACCTTCCTCACTTACGCCCTTTGGGAATATCTCACTACTACCAAGGTGAGCACAATTTGCAACCCCATTCAACTGGTTTATGGTCAAGAATCCATTCTGCCTACCGAGCTAGAACTTTCTTCTCTACGGTTGATGCTACAGATTGAAGAATTGAATTCTTCTAATATCCCTCAAAGAATAAATGCATTGTTGGCTTTAGAGGAACAAAGGACATTTGCCTTGGAGAACATAAAGAGAAGACAACAAGCTGTAAAGAAATATTTCAATAAAAGTGAAAAAGTTGTCAGATTCAAGGTCAATGAGAAAGTTTTGATGTGGGATTTAGCTTACACTGGTAGAGGGAAGAATTCAAAATTTATGGCTGGGTCCTTTTAAAATCGCTTTTTTCCTAGGTGCAAATTATTATATTCTAAAGGACTTGGAAGAGCGATTATTTTCCTATAGCACCAACAAATCCCACTTGAAACACTATATGGAACCATTTTGAAAGTTTAAATGTTGTATGGAATTAATTATGTATTATAGTTTTGTTTCACTGCTTGATCTTGCTTTTGCTATTTTAGTTTTCTGTTGTTTCATTTCTTTTGTTTTATTTCTTTTATTGATTTGTTTTCTTGTCAGAAATAAAGTTCTGGATCAGTTTTGCCACATTGATGTTATTCTATAAGTATTGTTAATCAATAACAATTAGGTTACACAGTTGTCATGGTGTCCCTCCTTGAAGACATGATTGAAATTGCTATCTTCTTCCAATAGTGTTGTTAGATAAGATAATTGGTCTTTCATCCCTATTTTATTCTTTCCTTTTCTTCCCTCCACCTCGAGATTCAAAAAAAGCACACTAGAAAATTTTCTCCTTAAAGGAAAGAATGCTATACTATGATTAATCGAATGTTATGCATACAGGGATAAGCCCCTCATAAGTAACACTTTCCATGAGTTATTCCCAAAATCCCAAATCATTTTTTCCCTTAAACCGCTCATTTCTCCCTGTTGTATAATCATTCTGGAAAAATTATTCTTTGATCTAATGTTCACCTGGTCTATGAAACCAGGCATTCCGAGTTCTTAATTTGTTGAAAACATATTTCCCCATGGATTCGCTTGTTTGTTGACGCTTAAAAATGCAATGATGAATACTATACTCGCAAATTATTTCCAAGCTCTATTAATTATTTGTATTAATAATAAACTAGTAGGTGGGACCTCCTTGTAGATTTGTGGCGCTATGATGGATATTTTGCACTTATATTTTGTTTGCTATTGTGATGGTAACAACATAGTATTCTACAATTCATTGTTTCAAATCATGGTTAAAATGTTGTGGTGACATAAGATGATTGGTTGATTGGTGCATAGCATTGATAGTTTTGATAACCATTCACAAATTATATTAAGGCTTCCCTATGGATGAAAGGATCATTATCATTTTTGTTTTGATATTGCAATTTAACATGGATTAATTGGTTTAAATATGATCTTGATAAAAGGGATAATATTAATGCTCTTTTAAATAAAAGGACTATACACAAGCTCTAATGTTATGTTTTATTGTGAAAAACGAGGTGCAACAAACCCTTGTTGCTATAGTTAAGTGCATTGTTGAATGTTATATGTGATGCACGTGGGGTAATGTTATGGCACACTATTATTTTTAAAAGGTTTGACATTACCAAAGGTGGTGCACTAAGAAAATGGGATATCTGTTCAACAACACAGGTATTCCAACAGAGGATGAACACCTTCAGTAACCACTCACATAACCAGATAAAAGATCAACACACCGATGTTTTCACATGGTAAAACCCCTATGGGGAAACATCCACGGCCCCAGCCAACACGACCACTTGGAGCAATTTATTAATGCAAAGAAAAATATTACAGAGAGATTTTACAAGAGAGTTTCTCATAATCGATCATCAACAAATGACCCTCCATGCTCTTTAAATAGAGATCATGGACCAATCGGGTGTTAAGCCACAGATCAATGGTCATTAATATCAAGGAGAGTATGAACCGTCGGATCACTCTATGTCGGGAACATATCGTGACCGTCGTATTTCCTAACTACAAATGCATACTAAAGAAACACACTTTTACCTAACGACATATTATACCAAGTAGATCTTAACTAACTCCTAAGTGTCTAAATATCCTAACATCCCCCCTTAAGAACAACTTCAGATAGGATTGAAGGATTTACAATAGTGACACAATAGGAGAAGGAAGGAGGCATTAGAGTCGATCCACCCTTAATGCCAACTTCCTAAACTCCTAACATAGATCCAAGTTTGGAAAACTTCACTTCTGTAAGAGACTTTTTGAAAATGTTTGCAACTTGATCTTCTATAGGGAAAAAGAGCACTTCAATAACTTGATCATGAATGAGCTTTCTGATGAAGTGCATGTATAGCTCGATGTGTTTTCTACGTTGATGTTGAAATGGGTCTTTGGCGAGCTTGATGGCAGTCTAATTGTCACACCAAAAGCTGGTCAGATGATGGTGCTGGAATCCAAACTCTAAAAGGATCTGTAGAAGCCACAGGGCTTCCTGACTTGCATTTACCGCTGCTCGGTACTCTCCTTCTACTGAAGAAAGTGCAATAGATTGTTGTTTCTTACAGGCCCAAGTGACAGGTCCTGAACCAAGGCTGAAAACATATCCCGCAGTAGACTTTCAATCATCAGGGTTTCCAGCCCAATCTGAATCAGTGAAACCAACCAATAAAGGAGTCCCCCCTGAACTATAATGTATCCTGAGCTGAACTATACCACGAACATAGCGAAGTATCCTTTCAATTGATTTCCAATGGCTTTCATGGGGTGTTTGCATATATTGGGAAACAAGACCAACAACAAAGGAAAGATAAGGAAGGGTACGAGTCAAGTATAAGAGACTACCAACTAACTGATGATACAGGGTGGCATCAAATTCAGGAGAAGTACATGTGGAAAAAAACTTGACTCCGGACTCGAAGGGAGAAGGGGTTGGTTTACAATCGTCCATGTGAAAGCGATGAAGAAGGTCACACACATACTTAGACTGGGAAAGAAAAATTCCTTCACTGGTTTGCAAAACTTGGAGGCCAAGGAAATAGTGCAAAAAGCCTAAGTCTGTCATTTCAAATTTTTTCTTAAGGCTGGTTTTCACATGGTTTAAAAGTTTTGAGTCACTACCAGTAAATATGAGGTCATCAACATAAAGGACAAGGATTATGATATGGCTTCATACTTTCTTGGTATAGACATTAGGATCAAAATGACATATAGATAATCCAGTGGCAATAAGAAAGCTATCCATTTTGGCATACCAAGCTCGGGGAGCTTGCTTGAGACCATAAAGAGATTTCTTGAGGTGACAAACAAGGCTAGAGTTATTCTGGACATAGCCAGGAGGTTGTTCCATGCATATTTCTTCTTGCAAATCTCTGTGCAAGAAGGTGGATTTAACATCCATCTGATGGACCTCCCATTTATGTGAGGCAACAAGGGAAAGAACAAGGTGGATTGAATTCATTTTTGCTACAAGGGCAAAGGTTTCATTATAGTCAATTCCTTCTACTTGGGAAAATCCTTTGGCAACTAACCGAGCCTTGTGTCTTGCAACACTTCCATCTGATGCATACTTAGTTCTGTAGACCCATTTGCATCTAACAATTTTTCTTCCTTTTGGAAGAGGTATAAGATCCCAAGTATCATTTTCCATTAAAGAACGATACTCTTCATTCATTGTTGTATCCCAATATGGATGACCTGAAGCTTCTGCACATGTCTCTGGATCATGAGTTTCTGAAACTTGAGCCAAAAGAGAAGAGGCTTGCTGGAACTGTGAACGTGTTCAATGCTGATCTAAAGGATCACTGACAAGATCACCAGCTGCTTCTCATGTTGAATGGATCCATCTAGGAAGTGGTGGAGCTGGTGCTGGTTCAGGTTCAAAGGACTCATCTAGAGGAGGGTGAGAAGGCAGACGTGGATCTTCATCCTCACTCTCATCATTTGAAGAAGAAACTAGATCATAAGAAGGCACAAACGCCAAACATGGTTCGCAGGCCGAAGAAGGCACAATCGTCGAATTAGGCTCACAGGCCAAGAGATTTTCATCAAATTTAACATCTCTTCTAACAATAATTTCATTACAATTTGATTGAAGAAGTATGTAACCTTTGACATCTTCAGAATAACCAACAAATATACACTTCTCACTTTTAGGCTGCAATGCTTTCCTTTTCTCATTAGGAATTGAGCCCATGCTATACTGCCAAATACACGGAAGTGACTTACATCT
>ML812423.1:79456-100253 GCA_009831015.1 Picea engelmannii
AAGGTTACAAGAAAGACTTGGAACACATAATACATCATTGAAATGACCATTATCTACTTGAACTATTCTAGATCCTACAACACTAAGAGATCTATCATCACCAACAAATATTTTCTTGGTGTTACATTCATTTAGAGCAAAAAATATGGTTTTATCCTTAGCCATATGATAAGATGCTCTTGAATCAATAAGCCACTCATCAGAAGAAGAAGTAGTAGTAGAATTTGAATTGAAGGAGAAACCAGAAGCAGAAAGTGCATGTCCGTGAGAAGAAGTAGAATCAATACTAATATTGTGCTTCTTCATCACTGCTTCTAAAGCTGCCATATTCTTGAAACATTTGGACTCATCATGACCATCTTTATCACAAAAGTTGCAATGTTGGTTAGTATTCTTACTTTTATATTTTTCTCCTTTGTCACCAGTAGGAACTGAAGCTGTCTGAGCAGGTTTGGGACCCTTATGTTGTTTGTTGTTGTAGCCAGGATTTTGCTTCTTGGGATACTTGGGTTTATCTTTCTTCTGGGCAACTAAGGCTTTGTTGGAGGGACCTGCAATGTTGATCACTCCAAATTGTACAAGCTTATCTTCCTCTCAAATCAAAGAAGCACAAAAGGACTCAAGAGTGGGTGTTTCATAAGCTTCTTCCCCTAGAGCCTCTCTCATGGCATAAAAGGTAGATACAAACACATAATATGCACTACCTATCTTAGAAAGAATAAGATAGATGCAACACTCTTCCTCCATCTTTATCTTACATTATTCACATAAAATTCTGAGTGTTTTAAACCTAGATAGATAGTCTCCAAGGAAAGAAAAATCATTTGGACTCAAGGTCAGTATTTTATTTTCTAACTGTTGTGCTTGAATAATATTGAGTTTACCAAACACAAATTCAATTGTGTTCCAAGCTTCTTTGTGGTCATCAATATCTTGAAGGTGGTACCTTAAATCATGAGAGATGGAAATTTTGATTAGTCCACATGCTTCATCATTCCTATTATCCCACTTGGCTTTCTTATCAGCATCAGTGGATTCTTTTTCATTTCTCAAGGTAATCCGGTACAAGCCTTTACTTCTTAATAAATCTTCCATATGGGATTTCCATTGAAAGTAGTTATTGCTAGTAAGCAGGACAGTACTTGTAGAATACATATTAAATATACATATAATATGGACTTAAAAACTAAAACTGATGATCTGGATGGAAAGAGCTCGAAATATTATGCAGTTTAAAAAAAATGGCATTGAAAGCGGACTTCCGATGTGAGAGTTATGCCCTTTTAAAAAAAGGCATAAATGGTAACCAATTGACCACATGATAGTGTAAGTTGCTTTATGAAGTGACCCACTTTTATAAAGAGAAGTGGGGATCACTTTTACAATGAAGTTACTTTATAGCTGCATGCAAATAAATAACTCTAAAATAAAATATTAAAGCTACTTATAGTGATTCACTTTTATACTTGAAGTGAAATACACTTTACAATTTTATCATGAACTTTTTCAAAAATGTAACAAAAGAGAGAGTTGAACTCAAGACCTCTTACTTAATAAGGCAAGTTTTAACTAAATGGTCTAGAAAAACATATTGTAATGTTCAGAAGGAGGATTGGGGTTGTTTTTGTTGTTGCTGACGACCTTGGAGAGCGTGCTAAAAAAAAACTCTTTTCACACAAGAAAAAAATTTCGCTTCTCGATGACAACAAGGGTTAGATCTCGGTTAACTTACCCGGAAGATGCACATTTTCCTATCTATTTCTGATTTCCCAAGATCACATAGGGCATAGGGAAAATATCATATGCATATCTAAAAGAGTAGCAACCCGAAAATAAAAAATACAAACCGAAATAAAATCAAAATAAAACTTTGCAGAAATTTAAAAATGCGTATTCAGGGTTTATACCTCCGGATCTGACTGTAATGGCAGTATCTTGGGCAAATGGAAACCTTTTCGAGTGAAACGAAAAGTGTTCCTAAATGAAAAGAGTGCTCCAGACGCAATGGAACAGTCCTCTTAGCCCAAAAATGTATGGAAATTCCATAAAATGGAGATGAGGCAACTCGGCTTCATGATCTCGATCTACAACAGGAGCGGGTCTTCAAACAGGCTCTGATACCATGTTTGAAAACACAAGTATTCTAACAGAGGATGAACACATTCAGTAACCACTCACATAACGATATCAAATATCAACACACCAATTTTTTCACGTGGTAAAACCCCTACGGGGAAACATCTACGGCCCCAGCCAACGCGGCCACTTGGAGAAGTTTATTAATGCAAAGAAAAATATTACAGAGAGATTTTACAAGAGAGTTTCTCACAATCAATCATTGACAAATGACCCTCCATGCTATTTAAATAGAGATCATGGAACAATCAGGTGTCAAGCCATGGATCAATGGTTGTTAAGATCGAGGAGAGTATGAACCATCGGATCACTCTATGTCGGGAACATATCGTGATCGTCGGATTTCCTAACTACAAATGCATACTAAATAAACACACTAAGAAACACACTTTTACCTAACGACATATTAGACCAAGTAGATCTTAACTAACTCCTAAGTTTCTAAATATCCTAAAAATATGTCAATGGTTATGTGGTTGATTAAATTCTTAGTGATATGGTGAACTGGATGGACCGTATGTTGAATTGAATGAGGTTGGAGGGAGAAGCGACGTGCATTTACTGCACGTCACTAAAACAACCCTCGAGGCCGATCACCCTAGTCATACTTGCATTTTTTTTTTTGGCTCTGGTGGTTGTTGATACTCTACATTTATCGGTTTTGAAGGAGGCATACAGTCTAGCTTCTTCCTCACGCAGGATTTTCTAGGTATGGTTCCTTACTCTTCCATCCATGATGGTTTCTCTTCCCTTCTAATCAATTTTTGGCTCAGGATTTCTCGCGGTCTATGTGTTTCTTAAGATATTATGGATTTTTGGAACTGTGTATTGGTGTTGTATCCATGGTTCTTCTGGTGATTATTCTAGACTGTTGGCATTTTAAATAAAAGAATGGTTATTCTCTCCTTGTTGTGTGTAATATTTGCATGGGTCATGGATAAAGTAGTAGTGAAACATGCTTTGTCAACTTGGGTTTTTGGGTCTGGTTCTATGTGGAAATTTATTGTTATATTTGATAAACTCTAAGATTTGTGCGTGGGTATTACAACCACTCTTTGTGTTAATATTTGCTACTCCTTTTTCGTCTCTGTGGTTGATATGTGTCGATTCTCTGATTGTAAGGTGAACTGTTGAAATTTTAAATCTTTTCTTGCCTTGACTTGGTGAAACCCCGATCTGTTAACTATCATAGCATTGCCCTCATTAAATTTGTTTCTTGGGAAGTAGTGCACAGTCTGAATTTAATATCACCCAAAAGTTTAATGAAAACATTATACATGTTTTGGTTGGGCATGGGTTTGTGCTTGGGAATTCATTTTACAATATTGTTTAAGAGTTCTCTCCTTCTCCTTCTCTATTGGAGGTGGCTGACTATCATTTTGGTAACCCTCACTATCAAGAGTATGGTTACTTGTTATATGTCTATGGTAATTTTTGAAAGGAATGAGTTGTCTGCATTTTCAAGGACTTATTCCTTTGATTGAGTCATCTGTTCTTACTCCCATTTGTTGTGTTAAAACCTAAATACGATCTTGATATGATTTTAATCCATTCAAGGGTAAATAGAAACTATGTGTGCTTGGTCAATTGGGCACGACTTGGTCCGGTTTTCTAGTTGAGCGATTTTAAAAGAAGTATGTACATGATAACTTATGTGAATCTTGGGCTTAGGAGTTGCATGTTAAATGTTATTCGAATCAATCCTTATGTTGATTGTATTTAAAGGAGACCTGTGTATGAATGGACTGGGGCCTAATTATTGATTGTGTCAAACAGTTTGTAAATATTGAATAAGTCATGGTAAATACTGTGCATATTCTTATTGGTTTTAAGGAATACGAAATGGATATAAATGACTAGGATCACTGTGCATATCCTATTGGTTTTTAAAAGAAAAGAAAAAAGAGATTTAACATTGGAATATGAATGGTTGTGGCTCAAAGGGTTATTATGTTTATCATATAAATAGCCATGATGTTTGTTAGGGTTGTTATATAAATATTATATAGATGCAAGGATGTTGTTATTGAGTATTTTTGGGCATATGAATTGTTTTTTGGAAGCCAACAAGCAATCTATAAATGAAGTAACAATTTAGATGGTGGTTTTGAAAAGTGATACTGATTGAATTGTGGAGGTTTGAACAGAGTTATGTTTGATTGTCTGATTTGATTTATTTTTATATGAACAATATCCATATTATGTCCTTGTCATGCTAACACTTTTCACTCATTATATCCCCCTCATAATCCCAATATAATTATGACATCCCTGTTCTGTAAAATAAATTAAAAGGGTCTATGTAACAACGACAAAAGATATGACACAACAATGGTTGGAAACTGATATTTGGTATATTTTAAATAGTCAAATTATTTAATTAATTCTTGAGAATTATTCGCATAATTGTCCCCTCTCATTATACCACCTTTCACTCATTACACTCCCTCCATATGTCCCATGAACCCTGACACCCCCTACTTACTTTGCAATTATTAAATAGCTTGTTATGGATGGATTTGCATGTATCTTGTGTCAATTTTTGAGCCAATTATTGTTTCATGCAAGAAAAATGTCATGTATGGTTTATTAAGGGCTTAGTTACTGATGAACTTCTGCTACAGGATGAGTTTCTTCAGTAGGGGAATCCATAGTAGAAATAATAGAGGAATAGGAAAATGGAATAGAAGGCCTAGAAGGCCTAGATTCTCCATTCATTTTGATACTAATCCCCAAGAATTGAACCAATTGTTCCAAGATAGGTTCTTTAACTAGATTGGGAAAGGAATAGTACAGCCTCAACCAGAGATACCTCCCTTCTAGCCTCATAACATCCCTGGTATTCTTTTGCCTCCTCATGTGTCCATGCAACCAGAAGTCCCTGCAAATGATGGATGGAAAGATATTGTCAACCTGTCTGTCTCTCACCATCGTGGCTGACCCAATTTGTCATTTCCTCCTCCACCACTTGTAAATCCTAATGTTCAGATTGCCCCTGTTGATTCACCTGTCCAATCTTCACATGCAAGCAAAAGACTTAAAATTGATATTCCCCATGTGCAAGATAAAGGCAAATATGTTGCCTCCCCTTCCTCTCCTTCAAATGACTCTTCAAAATATATTCCATCCCGCATGCATTTGAAGGATGATTGTTCCCATGTTATTATTGGGATACAACCTCAAGGTTCAAATCAACCACAACCTAATTCCGGGAAATCAAAGGTGGACAACAATGATAAAAGAAAAATTGTCTCTCAGAGTGGAAAGTATGGCTTTTAATTTATGTGTTTTTAGGATTGAGTTGATGAAGACAGTGGTCTGCAGAAAGTTTGGACAACGAGCTCTTTTTTGGATAATGTGGATTATGTGGATATCATTATATTTTTGGACATAATTTAAATTATTTCTGATATTTAAATATTCATTTTTGAAGGTATCTAAGGAAGTTACAAGGGTGGCATGTGTTAAAATGATTATCCATTTGTGTTTTATTTTATAATTTGAAAAGAATAAAAGAAGGGAGTCACAAGGGGTCCCACCTACCTACCATTAACTATTATTATTATTATTATTATTATTATTATTTCTTCTAAACTAAATTAGTTAAGTCAAACTAACTTAACTAAAGGAAGTAGTTGAACTAATTCAACTTATTTGTAAGGCATAAAATCTAAATGAGAAGAAGAAACAAGGGGAGAATAGAAGGAGAAAGCAAGGCTAAGGTTTTCTCTTTTGATTTCATGAGATAGTTCAATTTTCATTCATTCTTGATTTTAGTCAAATCCTAATTCTCTTTTTGACAGGATGGTCCTATTGTAGACAACAAGGTTCAAAACTGAACCAAATCATTCGGATGCTTGTTTTAGAGGTGTTGACCCATCCTTGATAGTTTGTGTATTATTGTCTATTTATGGATTGAATTTCATAGCTGATAAAGGATATTTTACAGAGTCAAATTGGCAGCAGTCTGTGGCAAGCCGATCCAGATTATAAATTTCATCTTTTACTTCTTGTTAGATTCCTTTTGTATGGTGTTCATCGAGAATCTCTAAACTAGACTTTGGTCCCCTCACAGGGGTTTTGTAAAGAGGAAGACACTTTTGGTATCCAGAATGAAATAAAGAAGATTGTGTGTATCTGTGACTTGATTACTTTTGATTTTTGATCTCCATATTTACTTTTTGTAATCTGTATATTTTTCAAAAAATTATATAAAAATTTTATGTTATTTTGCAACATTCTTTTCATTAATAAATCAACCTAAACCCTTGTAATTAATACTTGTGGTTTGGGGAAATATTTTGAGGCTATAAAACATAGGGTGTCATTCCCAACTATCTTGTCCTAGCCAGGCAAGATTTGAAAATGATTGAGAAAGATAATTCATATATTTTCCTCAACAACTATGTTTATATGGGATGAGCAATCCCAAGAATCGTTCGATGATCTTAAGAAAGATTTGGTATATGCACCTCTATTGAAGCCTCCAGACTACAATAGAGACTATTTTCTTTATATAGCCACATCCGAAGGGACGATTGGTATGGTTTTGGTTCAGGAGGACATTGAGATCCACAAGAACATTTTCTATTATGTTAGTTGAAACCTATTCGATCCTGGAATTAAATAATCTCACGTAGAGAAATTTGCCTTGGATGTCATACATGTAGTTCAAAGATTACGACATTATATATTACTTTGAAAAACTATCGTAGTTGTGGATATCAATCCATTTAAATACATCCTCAATAGGCATATCATAAGGAGGAAATACAATAAGTGGATTGTTATTTTGCAAGAATTTGATCTCGATTTTGCTTCGACGAAGTCTAAGAAATCACTAGTTTTTGTCGAGTTGATATTAGACTTCCCTCGACTAGAGGAGGACATTTTCATAATGATTCATTCATAGATGAAAACATCTTCTTTTTCTCATCTTCATACCCCTGGTATGGAGACATTATGGTCTATCTTCAAACCTTGAATCCTCCCCAACATATGTCGAGAGACGATTGACGACGTATACGTCATCAAGCTAAAAAATACCTTATTATCGACAACACTTTGTATCTTCGAGGGGTAGATAATATTTTATGTCGTTGATTGAATCATGATGAAGCTGAGTCTTTTCTCAATGACTTTCATAGTGGGGCATGTGGTGGTTATTTATTTGGGCTTGCGACATCCCAAAAATATTGCGAGCATGTTATTTTTTACCGTCAATTTTTAAAGATTGTGTTGAAGCAATCAAGAAGTGTCACCCTTTCCAAGTGTTCACTCGAAAAATGTGCTTGCACCCAACCCCTCTTCACCTAGTAGTCACCGTCGGTCCCTTCACCAAGTGGGGACTATATTTTATGGACTGTAACCCAAACTCGGTTGGGGGAAACCATCATATTATTTTTGTCGTGGATTACTTTACTAAATGGGAAGAGGTCGTGCCTACTGTTAAATACAATGGTAATAATACAACATTCTTCATATTCAACTGGATTATAGATCAATTCGAAATCCCAAGAGATATTGTCACTGATCATGGAAGTCACTTTTAGAATGAAATGATGAAAGAGATGGAATAACAAATTGGGTTTAAGCATGGTCATTCTTCCCCTTACTATCCCTAGGAAAATGGACAAGTAGAGGTGGTGAATAAGTATCTCAAGACAATCTTGCAAAAAATTGTCAGCTAGAGTAAATTTGAATGACATTTGATGCTTTACCATGCACTTTGGGAATACCGAACCACGGTAAATACTTCCATTGGTTTCTCTCCTTTTTAGTTAGTACATGGTGTGGAGTCAATTCTTCCAATTGAATGTGAAATCCCTTCCCTTAAGTTGGAAATTGAGCTCCTACCTGACACATCCAATCTTGAATAATGCCTCATGCACCTGGAGCATATCGATGAGAAACATTGAGATTCCTATACAGCTATCGAAGAGAATAAACAATGTGTTAAGGTTTAGTACGATACGTATTTATGTCCTTGTGTTGTTGGGGAAAAACACCCTACGAACTAGCAAATAGAGTTCGGACTTTGCATGCAGATATGACCGAATAGAAATTACTTTCTACCTTCATCCCTAGATTTAAATCCTCTTTTCTTAGTAAATGCATGGAAAGATCAACCTACCTCATTACTGGCGTTTGATGTCGATCCTCTGTTGTGTTTGATTACTTGTTCACAATGCTCCTTCCAAAGCTGACCTGCATTCAAGACGAGCAACAACTATGCATGCATACTAATTATATACTAACGGGTTAGAAATCAAACATAAACTAATCAAACCATAAAAAGTTCATGAATTGGGATGGGAAAATCATTCTCTTTATTACTTAAAATGAGTCAACTTACAAAAGTTGATACTGGCCACCGCTCCTTCTGATCCTGGGCTCCTCTTCTTCTTTCCTTCAACTACTTTGCTTTAAATCTCCTTTGGCATTAGGAAAGGCTAAAGGGTTGGGACAATGGAATATGTAAATGGGCAAAGTTTCTTTGCTATATTTTTCCTCCTTCCAAATGGTACCCCTACCCCTTCTTTTATAGGCTAGAAGGAGCTAGGTTTTTGGACGAACCCTCAGCCATGCATGGCCGGGAGTTTCAGTTAACTCACCCATAGATTTTTGTTTCGTCGGAAACTTTCCTTTTTTCATGCTTTTTTCGGTCCACGTGGGTTGTTTTGGGTCAGCCAGCGTGTACACGCGTGCAGTAGTGAGTTAGGGAGCGTGGGCCTTTATTCAAGAGGATTTTCAAAGAGTTGTTCAACAGTGTTTTTGGAAAATAAAGGATATGAGTTGGCCTGATGCCAGGTAAGCATGTGTGGTGCAATTTAGGGTTATAATAGATGCCCCCTAATGTGTGAGCTCAGAAGAGCATCTGATGGCCGAAATACATTACCAATCTTTACTGATGTGCTGAACGATTGAGCCCAAGGATCAGGAACTGGGAGGTGCTGTCTGCAAAATAAGAAATGTCTCACTGAGGCGGGCATACCCATGCTCGGGATAAAAATAGAACCATGGCTACCAATCGCGTACACTGTAGATCCATGTCAAATAACTATAAAGAGTAGCCGTGAACAATACACAACGGAGCTACATCTTGAAATCAGAAAGATATACATATAGAGTATTCATCTTCCAAAAGCTGATTCAGCTTGATGGCCGGAGATGAGATCTTCATAGCTCAAGAAACAACTTCAAAATCTTCCAAAACTCGGGTAGGAGTGTAATATGAGTGTACGACTACACTACCCAGAGGTCTTCGATGGCTCATCGGTCATGGACTTGATAATCTTGATGATCGGACTGAAGGCTTCAGTGATTTTGAACAAGGACTTGATTGGACGTTCAAGATGGTCGGGTATGCGGACAAGAAACATATTGTAGAGGGGATGACTCAGGCTTAGTGAAAAACTTCCCTTGGACAATAGCATGACAAGTGATGAGACTCATGCATCATATATGTTAATCATAAGTCTACGAAGTAGGAGGCAACACAAACTCTCCATATGTTTGGAAGAATAACAAAACGGTGGAGGACACAACTCTATATAGTGAGAAAAGCTTTCTAAGGTCATACTACATCCCATAGTCTGATGAACAAGCAGACAGATGTGCTTTATCCAAGGGCGACTCATTATGCTGCTAATAAAGAAAATACTTTTCCCTTCCTCTTTTTGGGGTATATTTGATTTTTTTGTTCTTTTCGATAATTGTGGAAAAAGAATAAAGGAATATTACGTTACAATGGAGGAACGAGTATTGAAAACATACAAGCTCAAGGAACAAGGACAAGACTGATGTTCTAGTAAAATGATACTTGGGAAAAATCCTCCGGCGGCCAAAGGTGTTAAGACGCAGAAGCAAATTGTCACAAGGCTGGTGGATAAGGTATGCAAATGCAGTTGATAAAACACACAATGGTAACGTCCTTCGATGTAAGTTTAATGAGCCCAAAGAAGGTAAGCTCAGTGGTTTTTCATATTTAGAGAGTCTGAAAAAACATAAAAGGAGACTCCACTAGGGTACCTTTTTCGAAGATAGTCTAGTCGGTTCGAAAGAAGGGTAAACTAGCACTGATTAGACATCGATTCAAAACCATTTTAATGAGTGTGACAAGGACAAGATCACTCGGGCATTTTTTCATTTTTAAGGAGTCTAAAAAAAGCTTAACTATGGACTCCGTCAAGAATATTCTTCTGGACCAATTTAACGAGTGTGAAAGAATAAGGTCACTCAACGATCTTTTCAATTTTAGGGAGTCTGAAAAGAGCTTAACTATGGACTCCATGGGGGTTTCTTTTTCGTAAGTTTAGTCCCTCAAGCCTGAAAAAGGGATAAAATTATCCCTAAGAGTACTCTTCTAAAGAACGGAAGTTCCATAGAGTATACCTTTGTTCGTACAGTTGACCGTCTGGACCGAAAAAGGGGTAAAATACCATCGGATAGATGTGACTTCAAATTTCAGTTTAACGAGCGTGAAAGGCCACAAGATCGCTCGACAATCTTTTCATGTTTAGAGGGTCTAAAAAGGGATTAAAAGAAGACCCATTTAAGGAACGTTCTTCTAGACCAATTTAACGAGTGTGAAGAAACAAGGTCACTCGACAATCTTTTCATCTTTAAGGAGTCTGAAAAGGGATTAAAGAAGACTCCATAATGGTTACTTTTCTTAGTTAATCTGGACGAGATCGAAAAGCATAAATGCAGTCTCGCTGGATGTTTCTTTCGGATCTCAAAGCAAGCTTGAAAAACAACAAAATTAGCTCATGATAGACTCTTTGTGGGTCGATGTCTGACATCTCCTCGAGGGAGCTGTATGCTCTGACGAAAACATTGTCTATGATGCCAGGGGTTCTGGAGATATTGATAGGTATTGTTTCAGCAATGGTTGCCATATTACCCTCAACATAGATCTTGTGTGTAGCTAAGGGATTAGTATGACAAGACCTATCTCCAGTCATAGTAACGGTGAATTCTCCTGCTTCGATTCGGCTTAACTCTGGGAGGAAATATGATCTGTGATGAAGATCTTCCCAAGGTTTGTCTGGACTAGTCATTGCTTTGATTACTGCTTCGTTAGAGGGCAAGACTAATTCTAATGAATCGGTGTTAGTGAGAGAACCCTGAGCCCAAATAGTCTCTAGAAATGGATCTAACTCCTGTGCAGGAGTCAGGTCATAATTAGTTGAAGCTTGCTGGACTAAAGAGTATGCTACTTCAACGGTGGACAAGGGCATGGACATACCCAGGTGCTCTGACTCATCCATCATGGATGATGGGGAAGGAAGTATCCACGGATCATCGAAGTAATTCATGTGGAACGACGAAACTTGAAAAATCTCAACCTTATGGTGATTAGATATAAACTTGATATCACCTTGAGGGGGTGGGTAATCGAAGGTCCCCATCAAAGATGGGCACAAACCAACCCCTACGTTGGTGACACCTAGTTGAGGGTTATCAATCATCGGGACCGTGGATGCCCCCAAGGCTAGGTCAGGTCTGGAGAAAGACAATTGATCGATGGTCACTATCTGGCCCTCATGTGGAAACAACAAGACTCAGAAAATTGTAGCAACCACAGCTTGCATAGCATAAGTCCAAATCTGTCCTAACAAGAGGTTATAGTCGAGGGGAGCATCAACTACCTCTACTTCGACACACATGGTATTCCCTCCTAACTACATGGGGAAAGAAGGAACGATGCCATGTGGTCAGAATCAACGACCATCGAAAGTAGTGAGGAGGGTAGGTGATGGAGACAAAACGGGCCGGCCAATGGCCTTCCAACATGCCAATGACATAATGCATGTCGAGGCGCCCTCGTCGACCACCGTGCGAAAGATATTCCGTGTAAAAGTTTTCATGGGGTAAGCCACTACTATCTGAAACACTATGTGGTAAGGCAGACGAGGTTTTAAGTCAGTTGTATCTAACATGATGGTACTTGGATTACAATTCTCAGTAGAGCCCAAAGTGGTTAACAAAGCTTTCCTCTGAAAAGGGAAACTTTGGAGGACCTCCAAAGCAGACATCGTACAAGGGGTTTGTGATAAATCTTCCACCACAGAGTAGTTCTGGGCAGCCCTTGCATTTGGGTTATGAGAAGCCTTTTTAAATGCACCTTTTGGAATGCGTGTCATTGTTTCTCCCAACGTCTTCTCAATCTATAGAGGAAGAGATGGGAGGTCAACTTATTTTCCCTTCTCAGAAGCGCTTGGTTTACTATAATCGTGTGCTCTAGTTGATATGAAAACATCACCCCTAACCATATATACGTTCATGGACGAGGGGTTGTTCGGAGGTGGGAATTTTTCTTGGCTGCCCCCTTTCGTACTTGCAGAGGCTTGAGTTAGATTTTTCCCATGTTGAAATGGGTTTGTCAACACCGCCTGCTATTGTTGCGTGACAAATTTTTGGGCCTCTGCAAGTCGAGGACATAGATGGGTCAGGTGGTCTTCCGCGCACAAGTTGCAAGAATACCTTGCCTTCCGTTTTTCAGTGTTGTCCCTGCCAGCATTATCGTTGGGTTTTTAATCCCCCTTACCCTTCTTTCGTTGTTTTCTCTTCCCTTCAGGCTGCTGGGGCACCTTTGGGTTAGTCGACTGCACTGTGTGTACCTCTGACATTTGGGTAGGGGGAGCAGCCAAAGCAGTAGTTTGGCTGGCCACTGTGTGTTGTATGGATAACTGTTGCAACTGCTTTGTCAATTACTCAGTGGGATTGGTTTGTGCTAAACTGACAATACCATCGGCATGAAGTCCAGCTCTCTGTCTAGTTTTATCTAGTATTGAACGCGGCACATCTAGCAAGATGTTGTATAATAAACTAGATTGAGAATAGATGAGCTCAAACTATTGAGCCCTCATGATGGCGTCTTCTTCAGAGAAAACTCTGGATGTCACGACATATTTGGATAACTGTGGGACCAAAGACTTAAGGAACCACTCAAGCAGGAATGCTGGTGGGACTGGTACCTTGATTAAACTCTTCTGGCATCTCCATTCTCGGATGTGATCAGAGATATGGTTCATTGTTGTCTGTTCAAAATTAGCGAGCAGCTCTGTGCCAACATCGTATCTCACAGGTAACTGGAAATGGTTAAGGAAAGCCATCGCCAAGTCACCAAAAGAAGAATATCTCGAGCGATCGAGCTCGATGTACCATTTCACGGCACTCCCAATGAGAGTATGTTGAAACAATTGAAATTGTACGAAGTCATATTTCAATGAGTTAGATGGGCACCAAAGATGAAAGGTAGTCACATGATCTCCTGGATCTTCATTAGGCTTGGCTTCGAACTTTGGAATGTCCGAAGGCAACTTCGTTGGCATAGGAGGCCAACGCGAATTGTGACAAATAGGGTCATTCAACAACCTTGTCAAATCTGGCAAGTGTAAATTTTTCAGGAATAGTAGTTTGGGTTGCTGCTGATAACCTGGGAAAAAGGGTCCTGGAGTTTGACTGGCACCAGGTTGCCAGGAAAAGTTTGGCTGCTGGCCCGAATTCTGGTAGAAACCATGGCCCTGGACAGCATAAGGATTTTGCATCTATGGAGACATCATCAACTGATTTCCCAAATAGGACATGGATTGTTGGGCATGCATTGTATTCGAAGGAATTTGGGAAGGATTACCCGATGCCGGTCCCATGGGGATAGGCATAGTAGTTTGTCCGGGGTTCCATTGATTGTGGAAATAATTACCCCAGATTGACATTCCGAAGGATGGAATGGATCCTTGCCCTTAATTCCAAGGTCCTGCTAGGTTTTCCCCCTGTACAGGAATAGTACCCTGCCTAGGAGTAGATTGTCCAAAGATGGGGTTTCCCCCAGTCGGGAAAATGGATGACAAGAAGGTGTTGTTACCAAACGTTTTGTTCCAAGAAAACAGTGTCGAACCTACCATCATACTATGCGAAAGTGGTCCTTGACTCCCCTCTCCAAATAAACTATTGTGTGTAGGTTGCCCGACAGATTGCTGATGTGAACCGCTGAGTGAAGGGGACGAAGGAGGGATATGACCTCCTGCATAAGGAAAAGCGTTAAAAGGGACAGGAGTGCCCCCCATGTGACCTTGCAGAGGAGCGATAGAGCTCCCTGCCCCCAGACCCAAAGTCTGTAAGGTGGAGTAGGAAAGTACAGGACTTGTACCCGAACTAGGCATACCATATGAAAACAGAGGGCCTGTCACTCTAGGTGTGAAAGGGGTTGTGGTCGCCGCCAAAGACGGGTTCGGACCACTGTGTGAAGTAGTTGCGGTTGAGACCATTGTGGCTTAGACCAATGATGGTAGGTTAGGATATGAATCTCCTGTGGTGACAAATGTGGTGGGAATTGAAGAATTCCCAGAAGAAGTAACAACATTTGTTTCCATTGTTGTGTGCGACATTGTCTGGCACTCGTGAAATTGAATTGGTACAATGAAAGGTGCCGAGAGATCAGTGGTTGGGGTTTCAACCGAGCCAAGAGCGGTTTCTTCAAGGTCCAAAATGGTCGATTCCTCCAAGGGTTGTTTAGGCACAATGGTTTGTAACCGGGTCGCTTCAAAAGACCCTTGTTGGTCTAGCTTCTGCCTTAATGGTGGCGGGGGTGGCTCCAGTGTAACCAGCGGCAGGCCAAGAAGCCTTCGTGACCGGCGGAGCTCGGGATCCTCCACTGTGTGAGAAGATCCAAGACACTCTAAGGTAGTCTAAATGATCAAAAGTAACACACACTAAGAAAAAATTCCCTAGAAGATAAGACAAGCAAACACTAAATTAATTGGAAGAATAGTTACAACAACCAACACTAGAGAAACTTACCGGTGCAAGTGAAACTAGAACACGGAAGCACCCTCTGGGTATACTCTTCAAATAATGGCCTGATGTCTATCCTAGGTACTACAGTATACCCCTGCAGTCACCTGTGTATGTCCCTAACAAAGATTGGCAACTAGGTTGCCAACACGCGAACAGTCACCAGGTGGGTACAGTTGAAAGTCAGGTAGACCACAATGAGCAAGGTATAGAGCCCGAAACCTGTCAAGGGTATTGAGAGAAAATAGTATGGAATACAACTGAGGACCTCGAATGGATTCGAGACCCACGAAGCCCCGTGGAAAATGAAAACGACGGAATCCCAAAACAAGCCCTCTATATGTGTTCTCCACTACGATTGGTCCATCTTTGGAGGGGTTATCTCCGCTACCTTTCCGCACGTGACCTCGTGTTTATCCCCTGTGTTAGAGGGGGTTCCTAGATAACTTCCATGAAACTAGACTTAGACACTCCCTATCTCAGACTCCAATGTTTGAGTTTAAATGGCCTTGAAGAGTTTCCTCTCCAACCTAATCCAAGGCCCTAGTCCTAAACTAGTTTGTGAACCCTACAAACATAAAAGTCTAGTAGATTTTAAATTTAGCGTTACTTTTATGGATTTCTCTTACGTCAAGGGGTATGAGTGTGAAACTAATGATGTGTAGAAGATGAAAGAAAAAAATGAATAAAAAAGCTGGAAACAAAACTTTTACTGAATGCAAAATTTCAACAACTTTTCAAAAGAAAGATTTTTTAACTTTTTAAGATTTTGGACAACAAACTCAAAGGAATTTCACTCGACTACGAGATACTTATGATCTAAGTGAATTGCAAAAACTTATGAAATAAAAGACTTTTCCCTAGCTAATGATGCAGAAAAGCAGTCTTTAACCAAAGAAGAAAATGAAAAGAGATTTTTTTTTATTTAAGTGCTAGTAAAGCAAGAAAGGGAAAATACCGACAAGCAAAAAACCAAGAAAAACAATTCTGGCTTAAAGCGCAGATTGCAAAGAATCAGGTTAAAAAATCACACAATAGCAATTGTAAAAACAATGACTCTCACACTTGTCTAAAAAACGTAAAATTTTTATTTTTATTTTTCTGACAACGTTTTAAATGAGAAAAAGCAAGCTAAGGGTAAAAATAATCCTATGCTACTGACTGTTCAAACATAGATTCAAACACCTGAGAGGAATACTTCTTATCAAAGGAGGAGATGACTACCTCACCCTAAACAAACGGTAGCCTGTACAAGCACGTGACTATTACTCAAACAACACGTGTGAAAACGCGCGCTGAACAGAGACAGAGGGTGTGTACACGCATGTTGACCTTGTACATGCCACATGTATATCTAAACTCTAAGAAAAAATGAAAACAGATAGACCAAACCAGGAAGAGACCTCTGGTATTGATAACCATGATCCCTTGAAGGCTTGGATACTCTTTCTAATAGAAAAACAAATAATGCAAGGAAAAAACAATCTGAGATAGGACTGTTAGCAAACAAGAATCAGACAGAATTCCAGAAAACTCCCTGAGAATATGTGATTCTGACAGGGAAGAGGAGGACTGCCTCTGAGGTTCTCTGAACTCCTACACGCTACTGCTACCTCTATAGCTAGCGTTCACATGTGGGCTATAAGAGGCTATGGCATGGGTACACACGTGCAAGCCTTGTGCAGGCTGCGTGTACCTCTGTGGGTCCCAAAAAACACAGTCAAGCCAAAGTCAGGGAAAACTGGTATGGAAAACAAAACTCCCTGCTAGCTCAGACTGTATAGAAACAAAAAGAAAAGACAGGCAAGAAAAAATAGTCTTTAAACTACCCAAAAACTAAATAAACTTCCAGGAACCCTAGAGATTCTCCCCAGTATGGTTGCCAATTCTGTTGTTGGGGAAAAACACCCTACGGACTAGCAAATACAGTTCAGACTTTGCATGCAGATATGACCGAATAGAAATTACTTTCTACCTTCATCCCTAGATTTAAATCCCCTTTTCTTAGTAAATGCATGGAAAGATCAACCTACCTCGTTACCGACATTTGATGTCGATCCTCCATTGTGCTTGATTACTTGTTCGCAATGCTCCTTCCAAAGCTGACCTGCATTCAAGACGAGCAACAACTATGCATGCATACTACTTATATACTAACGGGTTAGAAATCAAACATAAACTAATCAAACCATAAAAGGTTCATGAATTGGGATGGGAAAAGAATTCTCTTTATTACTTAAAATGATTCAACTTACAAAAGTTGAGATCGACCACCACTCCTTGAACCCGATCCTGGGTTCCTCTTCTTCTTTCCTTCAACTTCTTTGCTTTAAATATCCTTTGGCATTAGGAAAGGCTAAAGGGTTGGGACAATGGAATACGTAAATGGGCAGAGTCTCTTTGCTATACTTTTCCTCCTTTCAAATGGTACCCCTACCCCTTCTTTTATAGGCTAGAAGGAGCTAGGTTTTTGGACAAACCCTCGGCCATGCATGGCCGGGAGTTTCAGTTAACTCACCCATAGCTTTTTGTTCCATCGGTAAATTTCCTTTTTTTCATGCTTTTGTCGGTCCACATGGGCTGTTTTGGGTCAGCCAGCATGTACACGCGTGCAGTAGTGAGTTAGGGCGCATGGGCCTTTATTCAAGAGAATTTTCAAAGAGTTGTTCAACAATGTTTTTGGCAAAGAAAGGATATGAGTTGGCCTAATTCCAAGTAAGCATGTGTGGTGCAATTTAGGGTTATAACACCTTGGTAGTACATTGAGGATGACTTGGTTCTCCTTTATGACCAAGCCAAAGAACCATCGAGGGAAGGCAAGTTCAATCCCATGTGGCACAGTCCTTATGTCACGCGATGCATCTTAGAGAAGGAGCCTATGAATTAGATTATTATGAAGGGAATTTTCTAGCCGAGCCTAGAAATGGGCTCTACCTTAAAAGGTATTTTTCTTGAGGCCCAAAACTTGGGTGTGACCTTTGTATACTAGTGTATCTTAGTGTTTATACATATTTTCCTTTGTGTCATCGGATTTATTATCAAGTTTTCCCTTGACTAGGAGATGTCAATGGAGTCTTCATTTTAATTAGGATTCACGGATGGTGTCAGTTGGCATACATGGAACATGGCTTCCGTCGCTAGGGTCATTTACTCACCCGAGGGCCAACTGGTGTCTTCAGGTGGCATTCATCTAGAGCCATCAATGAATAATGTGTTTGAGTATAGAATCATTATAGAGCTATTATGTGATGCCATTTCACATGGTGTTCGGCCTTTAGAGGTTCTTCTAGACTCTTATTTAGTCGTATGTCAGTTGAATGGAAGTTACCATGTGCGAGATCCTACTCTACCTTGACGATTCCTATAGGTACAAATTTTGGAACGATACTTTGATTTTCTTACTTATAATCACATACCTAGAATTTGTAATAATGTATCTGATGAATATGATAATTTTATTTTAGATTGGCATTTTTCACATAACTAAGCAAATAAAACACATTCATACATTTACACATTTTAACATATATCAGTAAAGTTGAAGACCAATTTTTTTTATATTTCATACTTTTGAGTTCAAAAAATATGGTGTCATAGTACAAAATGGGGCTCACGCCCTCAAAATACATATATGGCCAGTATATAATATGACCATGGCATCTACGCCGGATGCATATCATGATAACACATGTAGTGTTTGTGAGACGCCGGAAGAGTCACACCCACACACAAGGTACACCCACCACCTGTCGCTGCATCTCCTCTGGAAGATCCTCCACTTGAACCATAGGAATCATGTGCTTAAATCAAGATAGGTTCCCCTGCACATTTTGTAGCACTCTCTCCATGTCACTTCCCACTTTCTCATATCCTCAGCCCCTTCGTCGATGTCATGGGAATTCCTTTGGACGTCGCGGATGTACATATGTGTAACAAAGCAATTTTTAATACTTGATACCATACAAAAACGTTTGCGTTTTTTATTTTATTGAAAAACAAAAAAAATGAAATATATAAAAACATTTCTTACCAATATCACCGTAGGTGGAACCTGGTGGGAAAGGCATTTTTGGATCCCCTTTTTAGTCAATCCCATCGTAAGGGTATTCGTCAATGGATATGACATGTCGACACCCCTAGAAAAAGAACTCATCATTATAGGGGGTTGGCACCCTACCACCTCCTAACCTCCTCATCACGTCGGTCCACCATGACATTGTTGGATCGCGCTATCCATGTGGAGTAATATGTACTCTAGGGATCAAACCTGGAACCCTCTCAAAGAAAAAACTACAAAGTATGGATACAAATCTGAAATTTCTCATTTTCCTTTGTTTGTAATCCGTCAACAGGCTCTCCATGCTAGCCAACGTTGAGGTACACTACTCATAAACAATGGGTCTTAAACACTGCACCACATAGAACATGAGTTCCCTTGATTCTTGGTGCAACAAAGCTAACCCCAAAATCCATGTAAGTACAAGAACGACAATCTTTAAGCTTAGGTTATTGATCACTCTAATAGGGAGTTGGCTCCCTACTTTATCTGTGCCTGCAACACAATCGATGCAAATGTACTCCTCCATAGTCATACCACCCCCATCCCCTTGGGCCTTGATATTCACTACCTCACCTTGATGAGACAATATTGTGATGAATTATATATCATCCACTTCAATCCTCAATGGTCTCCCATCGAGGTTGAAGGAATATGTCTTTGGATCCCAGTAGTTTACTAGCAACTGGAGTAACCTCACTTGATCCCTCATTCCCTTGAGAGCCCAAAATTTATAAAGGACACATTCTTTTAAATATTGTTTCCAGTTGGGCCATTGCATCTCTTCCCACTATTGCATTCATCTCTTCATGATCCCTTTCCCTCCATTCAATCACCATCCTACAAAGGAGAAGGAATTTTTGAGTTAAAACCTTTCAAAAAATTTGTTCACAGACTTGTACGTGAGATAACTTAGTAACAATCACGTATAGGGATGCATATACACGTTCAGGCTTCACTTTTCCCATGTATATGGGTTCATATACATGACTCGATGAACTGTCACCCATGTATACCCTAGTTTCCATGTTACTGTTGGATTACTGAGAGGGGGGGGGGTGAATCAGTAATAGAGCAATTTAATCCTTTTTAACCATATAATCCAAGTGTTATATAAATGTATCATTATCATTCAATAAATGTATAGTAAATAAGTAATGAACAAATGAACAATCATGCACATACACAATACACTAGTGTTTTACGTGGAAACCCAAAGTGGGAGAGAACCACTGAATGCTTTTTCTTATATGTCTTGAAGAATTACATTCATTGGAAGCACCAACTTCCTTTGTTTTCTAGCTGCAACTGGAAGGAGGCTTCAACCCCTTAGTTTATCAAGCTACAACCCGAGGGAAGCTCCAACTCACCAATTCTCTGGATACAACTAGAAGGAGGCTACAACCCCTTATGTTCTTTGGATACAACTAGAAGGTGGATACAACCACTTGTCCTTTCTTCGTCCAAACGCCCTGACATATAAGTATAATGATGGAACCACTGTCACACTATCACTGTGAGATATACTGCTGTAAACCTATACCAATCAACCTATAATCAACATGTACCATAAACAAGTGCATCAACCATGCACCAACCTATACCTCAGCCTGTAATCAACCTATACCATAAACAAGTGCATCAACCATGCACCAACCTGTACAAAACCTGTACCATGAACAAGTGCATCAACCATGCACCAAACCTGTACAAAAAATGTACCATGAACAAGTGCATCAACCATGCACCAAACATGTACAAAACCTGTACCATGAGCAAGTGCATCAACCATGCACCAAACCT